>VDFB02193867.1:466032084-466065483 GCA_007258455.2 Sequoia sempervirens
AATCCTGCATCATCCAAAAAAATTGTTGTTTCTTTTTAATAAGGGCTAAATTTGGTAGGGTTACTATTTTAGTAAATTTGCATTTATGCATAGTTGGACACGAAATATTACACAGACCTCCAGAATGGTAAATTGAAGCCAATGACAAACAAATCACTTCAATACCATTGTCATGTGAGAAATATTAAAATTTTAATTTTCAAAAATCCTACTAAAATCTTTGGGGTCAATTTTGAGGCACTTAGAGGCTCTAGATGGGCCTTGAAATTGGTGGAAAATGAAAGTGGATGGCCTTTAGGCCCTACTTTTAGGAAAAATAATTCTTGAGACCTTTCTGAAACAGGTATTATAATAGAAAATTTGAAGGTCGGATCAAAAGTTATGACACTGCAAAGTTGAAATACCAAAATTAATAGAATTTTAAAATATCTTCCTAAGGAAGTTACACTTTCCAAAAGATTCTAGGGTAGTTGCACTTTCCAAAATATTTTAGGGTGGTTACACCTTCCAAATAAAGGATGTAAAGGGGGACTACAAAGGGGAGACAAGGACAGAGTAGATGGTGGCTTTGATTTGTATATTTGCAAATTTATGTAATCAAAAAGCCCATGTGATGGAAAATATAATGTTGCAATTTCATTTTCATTTTAGTGATAATAGAAAATATTTTCTTTCCTTCTTGCATTTTGTTTGTTCCATTATCTATTGTTTTTGTGAGTTTTAGATTGTAAGGGGAGTACCCTTCATCAAGTGGTATCAGAGCATGTTTTCCTGAGTGTGTAAATACATTATCGAACATGAGGCAGTTTGCACTAGGACTCATGGTTGTGGGTTTGTGAGAAAAAATGCCTCCATGAAGAAACTACGGTGGGAGAAATGTTGGGGTAATAGAAGAGGGTTTTAGAGCCCTCCAGAGACAAGTTCAAGCACTACAAGAGGAGATGTGTAGGGGAGCTAATGTCAGAAGAAGAGATGAAAGTGAGGATGAGGCTAAAGATGAAGAGCCATTCGAAGAGGAAGCACGTGATGTAATGGATCCTGGAGAAGTAAAACTTATTAGAGCCATTTCCAAGATTGGAAAGAGGCCAAAGATAGCAGTTTCTAATTTTTCTGGAAACCTAAATCTAGAGGAGCTGATCAATTAGATCAATGACATGGAAGATTATTTTGAGTATGAAGAAATAGAAAACCCAGATAGGGTCAAATTTGTAAAGGAAAAATTAAAAGGCCATGCTAGCATATGGTGGAAAGAACTCCAGATGGAAAGAAATAGAAGAGGAAAAGAGAAAATAATTGGGTAGAAATGGGACAATGTAATGAATAAAGGGGTATCCTCCTTGGCTCAACTTGTCCTAACTGACAAACTCAATGATATATAGCTGAAGTGGACCTAAGACCCAAAAATAGGCGATCTTGGATTTTGGAATGGGCTAGCCTTTCCTTCAAATCTTGAAATGGTAGGTAATACAAACACAATGGATTAAGGCCCACTTTCCAATTGTTGGTGAATCCCTATGCCAAGGCCCACATTGCATGGATCCTAATTTGTAGGAGCTTTGGAAGGAAATGTGGCAATCTTAATTGAGGACCTTGCAACCACACGAAGCAATCATGAGATTGATTTCACCATTGAACTTGAATTGGAGTGAGGGGAATCTAATGAAGTAGTGTTGACAAATGAAACTCCTATAATTACTCAACAAGAATCATTAATAAAATAAAATTTAAGGTTAGAGGGAAAAAAATTGGTGGTAGAAGTTACAATTGAAGAAATCAAAATTAGCTCATAGTCCGTTATCAATTTTAGTATTAAGACAACGGGGCGAAATTCCTCACTCAATTGAAATGAGGATCAATTTTAAAACTTTAAATGTTAGTTGGATCTTAAAAAGCATGGCGTTATAGTATTGCAAAAAATTAAGTTATGAAATGTTGAGGCAAAAATATTGATTCGAAAAGTGGTACAAGTGGAAGGGATATTTTATTATAAAAGAGAGTTCTTGTATTTTTTTGTTTGACAACTTTGTCATAGTGAATATTCTAGACCATGGCACTAATTAGCAATTGGGTTTTTCCTATAGAATAGTTCAAAAAAAAATAAAAAATCTATTGAATATATACAACCTCATGAATCATATTCTCAAAAAATAGCTATCACATTATACTATTGCAAAAAAATAAGTTAGGAAATGTTGAGGAAAAACCATTGATTTTGAAACATAGAAAAATAGGTTAACCAATTTGAAATAGGAAAAATGGGGGTATAATGCACCTATTTTCCTTTATTTCGTTAGGAAAAGAGATCCCCACAAATAATTATCTTACAATCCTCAAGTGAGTCAACTCAATGGGAAATCTGTTGGTTTCCTTGTGAATGAGGATGGGGTATCAGCCTGAACAACACTTTTGGGAGAAAAACTAAAAAATAGTAAATCAATTCAATTATGCCCATTCAAACTTGAATCATCAATTTAAAGCTTAATACAAATAGAAATCACAAAGTTTTGAAAAATATAGCAATGGTAGAGTGTTGTGTACCTATCACCAAAATGTAGTTTTTGAAGGCTACCTAAGACTTATTCACCCATGGGAAAATGGGTCCTTGTGCAAAAGTTTAAAATCTGATTTTATAGTCCTCGGGCCCTATGTTTACACTCCAAATTCCCCTAGATCCCACTATTAGAAAGCCAAAAATAAATTTGGGATATAAGTTTATGTGTATTGACAACAAAGGTGACAACAAATGCAACTTGGCAAAATTTCTCTTTTGAGATCTTCAACTTTTCTTCAGCCTATAAACCTGCACATTCACAAAGAGGAGAAAAATATTTATTTTTGGTGGATAGGGGTTTTTCTTGGTCAAATCCAGTTTTGGTAATTAAACCTTGAATTAAATTAATGAAATGAATGATGAATGAACAATGCTATGTTGTAACTCAACAAACCCTTGAATAAACCTTTGGAGAATTGAAATGTTGATCTTGATCTTGCTTGAAATGGCTTCAATGGATGTGGATCTTGACTTGAATGTTGAATTGGATCTGTAAACCTATATCACAATGTTAACTCCAAAAACATGAAAGATGCATAAGAGTTTGACATGGTTTTTGAGATCTTGATTGCTACAATAAATCACTAATAAATCTGCTCTTGAATTCTCTTGATCATAATCTTTTCTCTTGTGAAATTTTTCTTCTTGCTAGATTTTTCCTTAGAATTGAATTGATAAACTATGTATTTATAAGAAATCTATCCTTAATTTCCTAAAAATTAAGCATTACAAGTCGACATTGAAATTTGAATTTAGGGACATTAAAACACTACCAAAAATATTTTTTAAATTTGGTTTCAAAGGCCTAGGGAGGACGCATTTTCCCATGGGTGAATGGGTCCCAGGTCCTAATTCCTAAAACACACATTGCTCAAGGTAATTACTTATAATGTGTTGGAATTAATTATTGTCAGGTTTCCACTTTGGAAAATGTATTTTTTTATGAAATTGTAATCATGGACTAATTTAATTAAAAAAATACAAAAGAAGCATAATTGAGTGATAATTCTTATTTAGATATCATTGAGCATGGTAGTATTTAGATAAAAATTTATAATGGTTCTAGAGTTATGAGATTTGATGGTGTCTTACATGTCTTAGGATTAGCACATAATCTATTATATATGAGATAAATAATAGATGCAAACATGTAGGTTTCATATTCTAAAGCAAGTGTTAGAATGGTTAGATTTGTTACTAATGATGATAGAGGGAAATTTGGAACTTGTTTTTAGCTTGACACATGCACTATTGAGTGAAATAGTACTTCCAAAAAAGGTATTCTACGACTACTTTATTGGGAAAAGAGTGATGTCATTGATGTCAACATGCCTACGTTGTCATTGATGATAGTTTGACTATGGTTGAGAAGAGATTGTTGCTTTGATTAGTTACATTATGTTGTCATTAGTTAAGTTTCTAGTATTAACCTCTAGTGTTTCTTTGATAAGCTTCCATTTATGGTTCAGATGTTGAGGTTACTAAGAAAATTGATAAAATAAGGAAATAGGGTGTTACAAAGGTGTTCTAGTTTGTAGAGGTGTTTTGGTTTTGTTTCACATTTATTTTGGGTTGAAGATCTATTTGTGTGGTTTGGATATGTTGTTTAGAGGTGTTTAGAGTTTATATCTCAAGAATCTTTGCTTCTAGATTGAAGGTCATGGGAAGTTTTGTTCACCAGTGTGTGAACTAGTTTTGCAGTCTTGCTTACAAAAGTGTCTAGGAGAAATGTATTTGGTCCACGTTTCTCTACAATTTTTCTTTTGGTCTTGTGATTCTGAAAGTGTGTTGATAATATTGACTCTTGTATACGTCAAGAGGATTTGTGGTTTGGTGCTCCTGAAATTGGATTGTAGAGTTGTAGTGTTTAATAGTGTAGTTTGAGTGTACTAGGTATGTACATTCTATTTGTCTGAATTGTTGCGAAGTATTTTAATGGATTTCAAGAGGATAGAGTAATATTCTAAATTGTGATGAATCATGTTATGTGGTTCCCAAGTCATCCTTGGATTTGAGGAAGCGTGTAATTCAAAGTTTAGGTTTTTTTGCATGGGTAACGATCGACCTAGTGTTTACACTACATTCAAAGATATTCAAGCATTAATGAAGGCATAGCATGGCATGTGAGAGTTTATTTGGGTCCCAACTAAGTTATTTTTTAATCCACTTTCATTCCTATCCACCGTGGGAATGTTTAGTGTTGACCTAATTTGAATTTTTTAAGTGTAAGAAGAGTGTTGCCGATTTGAAAATGTTTTCCAAGTTGTGGATGGTACAAATGCAAGGTGAATTAATGTGAGGTAGTGTGTGGAGTAGAGTTGAGTGTTGTGATTTGAATTTAAGTGTAGATGTGTGAAATTTAGTGCAATCTATAATGTAATATTGTTGAATGTAGTGAGCTGAGGTATCTTGATCTCTTGAAGACTAATAGTGTTGATTGGAGCTGTTGTGGTGGAATATCAATTGTATTGAGATAATGTTCTTTGTGTAACATTCTATCTTCTTTCTTCTTTCTATTCTAGTAATGAGGTTGGGTTGTGAGCCTTTCTAGGTAGTGTTTCCTATTCTAGCAATAAGCCTCCTTGTATTGGTTTTGTAATTACTTATATTGTGAGCTAATCCTCACCATGGTTTCTCCCTCATTTGTTTTTCCTTGTAATTCTAGTGTTCTTTTGTGTATAGTGTTGGTTGTTTAATTTTTTGTTATCTTCTTTTCATGTTCAAACATTATAATAGATTGATGGTTTAATGAATGCATGTGAATCTAATTACTATTGATCATTTTGATGGTTTAATTTGGTACAACTAATTCACCCCCATCTCAGTTTTCTTCATTCAACAAAGAGATGACATCCTCTTTAGTGGGTGGTCATGGTTTCTAGATGCTTAAGCGTGCTCTTTCAACTAAATCTAAGTTACCTATAGATTATACTATGTTAAATGGCACCAAAGAATAGGCCACATAAGAGAGAAGGGTCTAGACCTTACAAAATAAAAACCTTGTTAAAGATTTGACTAATTATAATCTTGAATTTGAATTATATGAGTATTACATTTATGGAAAATAAAACAGTGTTCATTTTTAGTCAAGTTCTAATAAATCTTTTGGTCTTTTGAATCTTATTATTTTTATGCATTTTGTCCCATTGATGTTCCTTCAATTATGAAGTACACTTATTTTTAGTGTAGGTTTTTAGTTGCCTAGAAGGTTAAATTATTTTTCCTTTATAGGTTTTTCTTACACTTTTCTTAAGTTTGCTAAAGATAATAAAGTGGGTTTATTATTTAATATCTAGGAGAAAAAGTGATGAAGTATCTCCACCCTTTAAGGGTGGAATATTTACGTTTCGATCACTTTATTTAATATTGGTGGTTATTGGTGGTCAATTCCTATTGGTTGAGTTTCCACCTCCATCATCTCCTTAGTTCTATGTAAAATCACTACCTAGCTTGTATTTTTCATCTTGGAAGAGCTCTTAATACAATTTTTTTCATCTTGGCATTGCATTCTCTTGGAGTTGTAGGTTTGCATTGTTTATGTTTTTCCAATTTATGTAGCTTTCAATTTCTCTTTAAAAGTTCCTATGGTTATTCAATCTATTTTAGATTTCTAATATGGTATCAAAGCTTTGTTTTGACAATTATAAGTTCATAGATTCTTGATTGAGAGTTTGAGTTTTTTATGTGAGATCTTGAAAATTTGAGTATGCTTTTCTCTTGCATCATATGCTGGCTTGGAGAATCAGAAAAAATAGATAGAAATACTAGATTTCGAGTTTTCTCTTTGTGGCTTTCTATTATGGGTTTATTTTGAGATCTAAGCTCACTATTGAGTTTAGAATATCCAAGAGAGAGAGAGATATAGCTTTTTTTCACTCAATTTGGTCAATGTTTGATATAGTTGTAAATTGGGATCTGATCTTAGATATAGTGGAAAACTTTTAACAAGAGATTTTTTGGCCCAAATGGACCTTGACATTGTGTTTACATAACACAAAACCCTTATTTTCATATAAAAAAAATCCATTTTAGATGAATTTGATTTTTGGCAGATTTTTATTTTGCTTAGAGGGTCATCACTACAAGCTAAATTCATCTATTTTTTGTAAAAATCATAACTTTTCACCATGGTATCCATTTTTAGAAAATGAGATATTTTTGAAAATATAAAGATGAGAAGTTTCTATCCACGAAGTTATTGAAACAAAAAATTTCCATTTTCTACTAGATATTGCAAGTTGAAGTTGTTGTTACATTTTTATTCAATATGCTATAGCTTTTGCCTTGGTGCTCCATTTTTTGGAAATGAATAGGTGTTGGAAAGGTATTGAAGAGCACTACATAGCTATAGGGACAATTTTTCCATTTTTGTCTCAAGTTCATTTTATAATATAATTTGTAATTTTGGCTATTATGAGACTATTGGAGGCATTAAAAGGGTGGGAGTGTATTGGTGTTCTTGTTGATTTATTTTTTAATTACTTGATAATTGTATCATGGGTTTTTTTATTCACCCTTCTATGATAATCCTAGGTAAGGTCAATTATGAACCTTGGAAAAAATGAATTGTAACCCATCTTAAATGGATGAAACATTATCCTTATCTTTATGGGATCATTCTTGAACTGCACACACCTAGAAGGAAATCAGTATAGGGTAAAAAATTGATCATGTATTAGGATTGATTGGTTCTCATGTTGATATTGACACTATGTTGGCTATAGTGGACATTGAATTTCCTCACACACTTTGGAATAAAATATAGGGGATACTTGGAGACCCTCATGTTTCACCATTTCCAAATGATCCTACTTTAGATTTCCCCATTCTAGCTGATGATTTGCAAATAATATACCCTTTGATTATTCTACTTTAAAGGAGCTTAAGTATTTTGTAAGTCTTGAATGTTCAAATGATATTGAGACTTCTCTACTTTCTTCCCATCCTCACATTGACACCACATCAACATAACTTGTTGCTACTTTAGATTCTAGATATTCTTCTTTAAGAGCCTTCAGTGATTCATTTCAACAAGGTCGTTTATGTCTTATGGATTTAGTTCATTGTGACCAATATCTAACAACCATCTTTCTTTTTTTTGTAGAGTCTCTCATTTCAGATCTAGATGACACTATTGAGAATATACATCTTTTCTTTGAGGAAAAACCTATGTTCCTTGCATGTGTTTCAACTAAAAAGTTAAGTGTTTCTTCTTTAAAATTTTCTAATGATTTTTTATAGTAGGAAATACACAATCTTTCAAATATAGCTTTCTGGCATGATCTCTTAATAGGTATTTCAAACTTATTCATCGAGACACATATTGTATATTTTGGAGACACTATTGATTACATTCATCTTCTCTTTGACAATTTTTTTACTTCTTCAGTTATTGTAAGGGCGCACTCTATACTTGCAGTTCATTCTCTACATGATCATTCATTATAGTTTGGCATGAGTTTGGATACTTTTGATCAACATTTGGAGAAGAAATCTTTAGAGGAGATATTTGAGTCTTTGGCTTGTGTTCTACATTAGTCTCTAGGAGATTCTCATTTGTCATTTTCAGCAATGTGGCCTAGAACACCTGATTTAATTATGAATTCTTTCAACATCAACATGGGGATACTTGAGCCAAGTTCAAAGACTTCATATAGTTTGTGTGTAATGTTTATTAATGATTAATCTAATTGAAAACAAAAACACCAAATGAAACATTAATCTAAAGAAAACTAACTAAAATTAAGCAAACCAGTATTCTTCAGAGCCGTCCCATTTTCTCTATCTATAGTGATTCTTTTGAAGCTATTGCTCTCAGATTATGTAAGCTAGGCTTCCTTCAAATGGCAACTTGTAGAACGAGTATGCAAATGAGAATGCTTTACTATTCTATATGCTGATGAAGATGAGATTGATGATACGGATATGGACAGGGGCTGTGGATTATGCACAGGGGCTGTGAATAAGAGATATCATGATTCTATTGCTGTTGCTATGATTCTATGCTATTTATGCTATGAAAGTACTCTATGAATGCTATGGATGCTATGAAATTTGCCTATAGTTTACTTGCTTAAACTTCTATATGATTTGGAGCTCCCGACAGCTGTATTTATAGATTTTTGCAGGCTCCATCCCGGCTGGCAAGAATCTACGGCTGTGAGATTGTCTGGTAAGTTTGAATGGTGAGAGATGGAGAGGTTGAGAAGAAAATGGGGGAGGTTGAGAGGTTGGAGAGAAGGATGGATTCCTGTCTTCAACCCACGGGAACAAACCTGCACAGAAACAGAGAAATTTAATTTTCTGTTTCAACCGTTTGCTTCTCGGGAGTTGAAGATAAATCCCAAATTAAATAAATTAAAATAAATTTATTTAATTTATTGCATTTGATTTTTGATTTTTGAAAACTATGGAAGATTTAATTAAATATTTTGTAATATTTAATTATGATGTGACTTTAGAAGAATTTGAAATATTTAAAAGATTTAATTAAATATTTTTGGAAATATTTAATTATGAATAGATTTTTGAATCGAATTAGAGGAATTTTGAAATGATTTTAAGAATGAATATCTAAAATTAGAGGATATTTTGGAATATTTAATTGTAAATGATATTTAGAAGAAGAATAATATTTTAATCTTTATTTGAATAAGATATTCAAACAAAGATTATTGATAATTAATATAAATAAATCGTAATGTTTATTTAATTAATTAAGAAATGAATATGAAAAGATGATTAAATAAACTTATTTATTTAATCGAAATAAAAGAATGAAGAAATATAAATAAATTATTTAAATTTATTTATACGCAGATAGAATTGAAGATTTTAATTAAATATTAAAAATATTTAATTAATTACCAGACAATATGATGTGACCATTTTAAGGTGTATCGGTTTGCACTTTCTTCCAACATATTCCTTTCAAGACTTGGGAGATATTTTGCATACACATTTGGTTTTGTTTCTTCCTAAGGAGAGGAACATTTTTTTATGATCGTGGGCCATATTCTCCATCTAATTTTGAGCATCTACCATTGCATATATTCAAGGGAGGATACTTACTATTTCTCTTCTTCTCTCTCTGTTTTTGGGGGTGTTTTCTATATTTTTGGGGGAGCTTCTTCTTCTTTAGGGAGGAATTTGATATTTAAATGGGTACCTAACATGGAATCATTTTTTGAGACCCATGATCTTTTGCATCCTCCTAAGTTGTGCTTAACGGGGGGTGTTGGTGTAGTTTTTTATTTTCCCAATGGGTTGATTTATTTTCCCTTAGTTATAGTTTTTCGATACACTTTTATTAATATTTCTTAGGATAATAAAGTGATTTAATTATTTAATAACCAAGAGATAAAGTGATGAGGTGTCTCCACCCTTTAAGGGTGGATTGTATACTTTTCCATCACTTTATTTAATACTGGTGGTTATTGGTGGTCAATTCCTGTTGGTTGATTTGCCACCTCCATCCTCTCCATAGTTCCATATAAACTCACTACCTAACTTGTATTTTTCATCTTGGAAAGTCTTAATGCAATTCTTCCATCCTGACATTGCATATCTCTTGGAGTTGTTGGCTTGCATTGTTTATGTTTTTCTAGTTTATGTAGCTTTGAATTTCTCTTAAAATTCTCCTTGGGTTATTCAATCTATTTCAGATTTATAATGCTTATTATGTTTCATTCATTGATGATTATAAAAGCATGTGGGTTTATTCTTTAAAGAGTATCTAAAAAAAATATATGATTTAAAAAATTCAAAGTAATGGTGGATTTGTAGATAGGAAAGAAAATTAAATATTTCAAGGAATAATAATAGTGTTGAATTTTTCTTTAATGATTTTGATAGATTCTATAAAAATTGTGGTGTGAAGAGACAAAAGGAAACTCCATATTCTCCACAATAGAATGAAATTGTAGAAAGAATGAATATAACCCTAATGAAAAGGCTAGGGGTATTCTTGGTAGAATCGGCTAGCAAAAAATATTTCAAGCTAGGGCTATAACCACTATGTGTAAGCATTATATCTTGCTGATGAAACACCCATAAAGGTGTTGTTGATTCATAAGAATTCATTGAGAAATATAATCTTTTGTTGTTTTGAGGCATATGTTCATGAGCCAAGGGAGAAACAAATAAAGTTAGAGAACAAGGATGTTAAATGTATCTTCATTTATTATAGCTAAGGTGTGAAAGGATACAAGATTTGGGATTTTTTGAAAAATAGATAATAGTAGAACTATTAATTTTAGAGAAACCAAGCCTTCATATGTTGTCTTACAACTTAAACAAATATAAAAGTAAGTTGAATTGAGACCCGCAACTAGATAAGAATTTGAGGAGAGATCATCAAGCCTTGAATGTTTGAAAGAGGAGGAAGAACCTCCACCTCAATTTTTTTAAAGGTCTACAATGTGTAGAAATCCACCAAAAGGTATTATCCTAATAATTTGAGCAAACTAGGAAAATAACCTAATTAATTAATTAATTAGGTCCCAATTTTACTTTATTATACTTAAGATAAACTCGATCGAGTGTTTTTTATTCTTACGTTGTGACCATTTTTATCTCAAAGAATAGGATGATGACACTTCTCATGATCTAATTTAATCCTCACCTAGGGTTTCATCTAGGGTTGCTTTTTATTTTTCCTTATTATAAGGATTCATTATTGTATATTATAATCATTCAAAATCCAATTCAATTATTTTTTGGATCAATATAATTCTCAAGGTTGCATAGAAAATCAATTTATTTTCTTCTATTTTTTATAGGTTTCTTGGTTATAGCTAATTTTTAGGAGATGTAGGTTCAATAATAAACTCAAAAATAATATCAAACCATTAGATCTATGACTTCCTATCCTTTTTAATATATTTAATCTTGATTACAAAACTAGAGCATCCTAGAGGAAAATGAATCTCATTGTTGTGTCTAGAATATCAAAACCCTACAAAATGCCTATCCAAATGCTCAAATGCAAGCAAGGAAAAATCCAACAAAAAATTTGTGGGGAACAAAATAAAAGAAAACATGTGTGCAATTTTATGGATTCATATAGTCATACCCAACCATATACATCATACCCTTGTGATTTCCATTATTGTGTAGGAAATTGGTAAAATATAAATCTAGTGAGAAAAATATAAAATAATGGTGAAAATTTAAAAAAATCAACAAAGTTAATATTTTTTGGCATACATTTAGTAACTATTATGAAATCTACTATGTAGGCCTACTAGGGGATAATGCCATTATTATTTGGGTAGTGGTTTTTGGCCACCATTAATTTTTATTTTGGGTTCTCGGGAGTGTCAAGAGTACTGCATCCCCTCTCTCTACTCACAACTAGAGGAAGTGGTCACTAGTAGAATAACCAATTACAACCAAAATGGTTGTTTCTAGCCAATACTTTTTCTACTCCAATTATTTCACCAATCAAATTCACCTCCTCTCATTACTCTATTACCACCCACTAATGCATCATTGCTTAGATATGGCCTAACAACTACCATTTAGTGGCTTGGTTCCCACTAGCATGAGCAACACTACCCTTCCTTTGTTAAACCACCATCAAAAGGTTCCCTAGCCCTAGTTTGCATGCAAAAAGAGGATCTTTTGATATTTATCCATAATATGGACAAAAGGAATTTGAATTTTCAAAATAATACATTAGCATTAATTTGGTTTCATGTAATTTATTGGATTGTAGGTTTCATCATCATATTTTTCTACTAGTGCATTTTATCATTTATTTAAGTCATATCATCAGTTTTGGATTTCAACCTAATAATTCATTTCCTCTTTATCTCTAATTTTTGTGATTCTTATGGAATTGGAAATATATTTTATGTAGGAGTTGATAGTGATCTACCATAGCCTAGTATCACCTATAAAACACAAATATATACTTCCATAAGATAATATGGAAAGAGAAAAACTTTCTTGATATTAATGCAATTTGTATAATGATCAACAATGAATCAATAATAGTATATCTCTTATGATACATAGTGTATAATGAGGCCTTGCTTATATAGGTATGGTGAGAGATAGTATTAGACAAGATAATTACAAATTTCTTAATCTTATGGTATGAGATAACAAATATTAAATTACCTAAGACAAAGGAAGTAAATGATATAAGATAAGATAAGATCTTATGACAATTGCAACGTATCAAATTTTTACCCTTGATAATTTCACACTATGCTTTGCTCCCCTTAATTTATTGGACCTGATTAAGCACCTAATTCTCCAAATTATGCATTTTATGACCTATTTTTAATAATTTATGAGAAATTGCAAGCATTAAACAAATAGATTTATTTAGTGTTTTTCCCCTGACACCTAAAATACTGGAAAATATGGCCAAGACTAGGATGCCCTTGGGCATCTAAGTCCCCCTATTTTGTTGGGGAACAAATTTGAATATTTTTGGTGTTGGCATTTTAACATTTTAAATTCACTATGAAAATGTCAGCTATTAGGATTTAATTTATGTGAAATTGAATAAATACCTATAAAAACCTAGTTATTGCATCATTTGAAATCTAACAAGAAGCAAGAGGTGAAAATTATTGTCAAAAGCACTATCAAGAAAGTCAAGCATATCATTTCAAATATTTATTTCAGCAATTCAAGCTCTAAGCATCATGTCAAATCCTGTGTTAGTTTATACATGTTTATATTATCATTTTTTGTGAACGCTAACCCTTGTTGTAGGTCTCCAAGAAATTAAATAAATCAAGAAAAAAAGATCCAAGACCTTGAAGTGATGTGCATGAATTCAATCCTTCAAGGAAGCCATTGAAGTGTGGTGAGTTGAAACACTTTTTTGATTCATCATTCCTTCCTATCACTTGTCTTTCCTATCATTGGCATTTCCATTGTGGAAGTGGAAACACTAACACGAGGTTTAACTAAGGCAAGATGCTAAATGGAACAACATTTCTTCTCTCTTTAAATGCACAAGTTTTAGCTTTAAGGAAGATTGAAGGAAGATGAAAGAACATTTTTTTTGTTATTACATTTAAAACCCTAAACCTTGTCAACTCATGGAAACTCACATGCAAAATTATTTAACAGTGATCCAAAATATTTGTAGACAAGAATAGAGAACTCAAATCCAACATCAAAGGACTATGAAAATAGATTTAGGACACCCCTACATGGATAGGGACACCCTTGGGCACCTATGTCCTATTCTAATTGATACCAAATTTTTAGGATAAGTACACAACACTCTACCCTTCCTAGATCTTCCTACAAACCTTTGTTGTAGTTTGTCAATTATCAATATCTTGCACTTTTCATATTAGAGAACATAGTCTAATTAGGTTATGAGAAAAATAAAAATAGGGTGCTCAAGTAGTTTGTCAATTTTTTGATATCTTTCACTTTTCATATTAGAGCACATAGTCTAATTAGGTTATGAAACAAAGAAAACTAGGGTGCTCGTGGGGATGTAGATGGATGGTTAAAAAATTGGGATAAAATGAGTGGTGATGTGTGATATACCTATCCTTCTCTATTTCATTAGGAAAAGAGATCTCCCAAACATAGGATTGACTTTCAATTAGGCGATTAGTTGTTTCCTTTATGACAAAAAATGATAAATATGGCTTAAACGCAATTTTAGGAACAAAAAATAAAATGCCTAATGAACTCTGTAGACATGGAAAATATACCCACATACTTGATTCTGATTACTAACACCATTTCATCTTGAATCATCAGTCTAACCTTTTAATCAAATACCCTTATTTGATTAAATTCATCAATTTTCCTCTCTTAATTAAATAAATCATTTTATCTAATTAAATATTTCTCCCTTGTTAATTAAATCAACCAATCTGATCTAATTAACCCTATTTCCATATTTAATTAAATAATTCATTTTATTTGATTAAATCTCTAAAGTCCACCTATTAAATTAAATAAATTAAAACCTTATTTAGTTTAATCTAACTTCATCCCCCTTAATTAAATAAATCAAAATCTTTTATTTAATTAATCTTTGTATCACATTCTTCTTATATTTGATTTAAATTAACCTATAAATCTAATTCAAATTTGTCACATCATCTAATCCTTCATTAAATTAATTAACCTTTGATTTATTTAATCCTAATCCATGTACCATCCTCTAGCTTTTACCACTTGCACATGAAAATATATTTAATTCATTTATTAAATCTCTATTTTCTCTCAACATGGCATAATGGAGGAATATTCTCTCAAATTTGAATTCAAAATCCAAGTGGACTTCACCTAACAAGTCATTTTTCCTTGAGTCAAGTGGCATTTAAGGCATTTTTTTTCCCTCTTACATGTCATTTCAACATTTTCAAATATCACCTAATTGCATTTATGGGCACAATCATCAAAATGTGGACATCCCTCATCCATTCACATTTTGACAAGAGGCACCTTGCCATTTGTTGAATGTTAGTCCCACATTGCTCCATTTTGAGCATTTCTCCATCCTATAATTTTATAAATAAGAGGTCTCCTTCCTCATTTGATCATCCATGATTTGAGAAAAGTTATTATACTCAAATTCATAGCAATTCTCATCCATTTTTAGCCAATATTAGCTAGGTTATGCAGGTTTTTCATCTTGGAGAATACTTCAATCATCAACAAAGTGGATCACATCTTCATCAAATCACCAAGGCTTGCATAGGAGTTTGGAAAGGGCCAATTTCCACATCAAATTGGCACCAACTCCCATAAGAGATTAAGAGTTTTCCTTGCATTTGAATAGGATTTAACATTTTTTGGTTTATGCTTGTTAATATTCTTCCTTTCATTTCCTTTTCTTTGCAATTTGAATGGATTTCTTGGGGAATCATGATACTAACTTGCATTTGATCTAATATGGTGTTTGTTTATTGTATTTATGTAGGTTTGGAATCTTGGTTCACAAACTCAATTATGCAATGTAAAACTTGAAATGTAGATTTAAAGGATAACACAAACAACAACTACAAATTTTAGGTAGATCTAAGAAGGGTAAGATGACATGTACAAGGCACCAAAAGTGGTTGTTGAGTGTCCTACAAGGAAAAATTCACCCTATGGAAAAAGGTTCTCTATACAAGGATCCAAAATTTTCTTTCATAATCCTTTGGTCCCAAATCTACACTCTCAATTCAACTAGATCCCACTGTCAAAAAGCTGGAAATAAATTCTACAAATGAGTTTCTGTGGCTTGAAAAATTTGATGACAACTTTGACAACTTTGCAAAATTGGACTTTTAATCCAATTTTAGCCCTTCTTCACCTACAAATCTACACACACAAAGATAGGGAATTTTTTTTTTTTTTGGTGAATAGGGGTTTGCCTTGGTCAAACCCTAGTTTGGTAATTAAACCTTGATAATGAAACAATAATAAAATGACTATAATTTGATGAACTAACAATGTTATCTCACAAATCATCAAAACCTCAATGGCTACCCTTAGAGGACTCAAGTCTTACACATATCTCTAAGGATTGGATTTTGCATGAATTGGCTTGAATGATTGCTTGATTTGATGCTTGAATTCTTGGAACCTACATCACAATGTTAGCTCCAAAATATGTCATGAACACATAAACCTTGACATGATGATATGATCTTGATTGTTGTTGTAGACACTTGATAAATCTACTCTTCAATGCTCTTGACAATAATATTTTCTCTTGTAAATTGTTGATAGTATGTCTTCTTGCTTCTCTAGGTTTGAATTGATAAAATAACCTTGTATTTATAGATGTTTATCTAATTTCCTAAAAAATAGATTACATAAGTAGACATTTGAAACTTGAATTTGAATCATTAAAAGACCACCAAAATTATCAAAAAAATTGGGACCTAAGACTTAAGAAGGGCCTATTCACCCTTGGGCCAATGGGTCTTGGGACCTAAATCTAGGACACTCAATTTCCAAGGAAGTTAATTTAATATTAACATTTGTTTAATGTCAATTTCCCTTTCAAAAATGGAAATAATAAGGCTTAGGAATGCATAATTTGGTCAATTAGAAGCTTGATTAAGTCCAATTAGTTAGGGGACCCAAAACATAGTGTTAAAATGTAAAGGTGTACATTTTTTTACACTATATTTAGCCCCCACTTTAGTGAGAGTATGAGACCTATGCTCAAAATCACACTAAAGTAGACAAATAAGTCAAGAGAGGTATAATTGTACAACTGTTAAAGAGATGAGATGAAAAAGATCAAGGAGGATGATCAACCTCCCAGGATCAAAGATCCCATGGAAAACCAACTGAAACAAAGGAAAATAGGTTTTGTGTTGATTGAAAGAAAAAGGGGTTTCACCAAAAAATGATAGTAGATAGACCTATTCTTCTTTATTTTATTAGGAAATGAGATCCATACAATGAAAGGATTGTCAACTAAAAGGTGAGTCAATTCAAGTTGTGAATATTTGATTTCATTTTTTGCAAGGATGGGGATCTTGATTAAACAACACTTTGGGGAGAAAGATTAAAAATAGCAAACTAACTCCAAAATGCAATATATAAAGTGCATATAATAGATTAAGCTCAATTATAATGGAACACGAAGTCAAAATGAAAATATAAGAAAGGGAAAATGATGTGTACTAGTCACCAAAAGTGTTTTCTCAAAGCTAACTGAGGACTCATTCCCCCCTATGGAAAGTGGGTCCTAGCTAGGGCTTTGTAAAAATGGTTTTTGGGTTCTCTTCTACTATGTTTGCACTCCCAAATACCTAATTCTTATAGTTGGATAGATGGAAATAAATCCTTTAGGTGAGTTTTTTGTCAAATTGCAATAATGATGACAACAAATGCAACTTTGGCAACTTTACAATTTTTCTCTTCAATAGATCTTCCACTTAAAATCTGCAAACACAAATCAAGAGGGGAAGATGTTTTGTTGTTGGTGAATGGGGGTTTTCCTTGGTCAAACCCCATTTTGGTAATTAAACCTTGAAATCAAATGAACAAGCCTATGTCACAACTCACCAAACCCTTGTTTGAACCTTGGAATGTAGATCTGCTACTAGCATGAAATGGCTTCAAAGGATGTGGATCTTGATCTTGAAACTTGACTTGAAACTATGCCTTTGAATGATTAAATGGATCTTAAATATTACATCAACATATTACCTCAAATAACATGCATGATGCAAGAAGACTTTGACATGATAATGTGATCTTGATTCATGACATAATTCTTCTATAGATCTACTCTTGAATGCCTTGAAATTCTCTTGATGATGCTCTTGGTAATGCTCACTTGAATATCCTTAGCTTGCTTGAAAATATTCTAGGTGAAACCTAGTGAAAATGACCTTATATTTATACAAATGTAACATTAATTTTCAATATTCGAATAACACAAGCCAACATGTGAATATACATTTGAAATCATTGAAATATTTTCAAAAACATAAGAAAAATTTAGATCATACGCCTAAGTGAGAACCCATTCACCCTTGGGTGAATGGGTTCTAGGTCACTTACCTAGGACACACATTCTTCAATGATAAGTGTTATGTTATGGCATTAATGAAGTTCAGGTTTTCCTCTTCAAAAATTGCAATTAACTAGGCTTGGATTTGAATTAAAGGGGTCAATTAAGAAAAATTAACGTCAATTAATTAATAAATCCCTAGATGAGTGTGAAAGTGTAAAAATGCACTTCATAACACCACATTAAAGAAAAATTAAGTCCATTTTATTTGATAGGGCCCTAAACTTAAGGTGAATATGTAAAATAAATATTACAACACTAAATTAAGGCATAATTTATTTCATTTTATTATTAATATTTATTTTGAATTTAAGTGTGAAAATGGGATACGTTTTCCTACACTACATTTAGCCCCTAGTTTAGTGAGAGGATGAGCAAAAGAAAAAACTCAAACTAAAGTAGAATTTGAAGACACATACATATGCAATAATGACAAAGATACTCAATCATACAACATCAAAGCCTAGAAGAAAGGGAGGTGGATCAAGCTTCAACTATTTGTCCAACTTGATGTGGATCAAGTATAGGCTATTTGTCAAATATGTTCACAAGTAGAACTCGATGTCTACTATGCAAAAAAAACACATGCTCACATAGGCTAATGGAACCTCATGCCATCCAGTGGGTGAGCTCCCAATAGGTGGAAAATGAGAGAATCTTATTAGGCTCCCATACCATATAAAATCTATCCTCCTTAAAACTTCAATAAGGCACCACAATGTGAAACTTCAAGCTTCACAAGGCCTAACAAGCTGCATTATGCTAAGCACTCATGAACATGGGAAAGGCTCTAGTAGCAAGCAAGGTGTGTTATGCTTGGTGGCATTGAAGGGAGGGTTTCAAGCTTCACAAGGTTAACAAGTTGTATTATGCTAAAAACTTATGAACATGGTCACGAGTAATGATTTGTTCAAAGGGACTTCACTTAGTTCATGTAAGGTCTCTTCTTAGGGATCATCATGTAGGTAATGTATCCAAGAGAGGACAAGTCTAGGATAAGAGAATAAAAACTTAGGGAATGCAACACGTAGCATCACCACTAAGAGGAAGGTCATACTCTAATAAATATCATGCTCTCAGAGGACATCAAACCCAATGGTACCACTAAGAAAAGGACTCATCACAAGAATAGATAAAATCACACAAAGAAACATGAGTGTTGATGTACTCCACCACTTTAAATAAATTGATAACACCATTGTTGTGAGTAATTAGCTTTAAAGTAGAAAATGAAGAAGACATGAGAGCTTATTCAAAAATCCTTATGCCTAGTCATATATTCTCAAATGAAACTACATCATGAAAGGGGAAGGGGTTTCCCACGAAATGCAATGCTAAACATAGGAAGAACGTATGTCACACATGAGCCAACTTAAGGCATGTCGTCCACATCCCAAGCTTGATATTATATATATTGATGTAGAGCAGGGAAGCAATTGTCTAACAATCACAATTACAACTAGTTTCAACAAATCTTCAATCATCAAGACCCTAACTAGGGTGATTCCCTTCACAACTTCATTATTTACCTTGTAGGTCTATAGACCTAATTTATTCACCTTATCTTGCAAAAATATCTTCCAACTCTCAATCCATTCAAATTTTCAAACACCCTTTAAATCCTTCAAAAAAATATCACAAAAAAACATTAGGTCACTTTGGAGCAACACCATCAAAATAGTGTTGCTACAATGCCCTAATTAGCCAATTAGGCCACTTTTACAAAGCATCCACCATGAGTTATTTTCTCTAACCACAAAATCTCATTCCATAACCTTGACCAAGCAATAAAAATCAAGAATCAACAACTTTTATCCTCCAACTCACTTTCCCTACCACCAAACAAATAAACCCTTGTTTTTTACTAGTTTTGGGAGGGTTTAATGAAAATTCATAGTCCTAGCCTCATTTCTCATTTGCAACATCTCAGAAAAATTTAATTATGTCTGTACATACTAAATAGATCATTACCCAGCCTTTGTAGTACCCCTCCATTTTGCTTGTGATTTCTGTTAGTATGTTTTCACACTGTTGGACTTTGGTACTTTGGTTTGGATATTTTGATCACTAACTTTTGAGCGATAGTGGATTCATTTTTTGATATGATGATACATTGTATGGTGATAATTAATTTATGACATGCTTTGTAATAGCAGAGATATTTCCTTCAAATGTTATTGCTCTATATATGTTTATGGTAGATTAACTGTTACTTAATTTGTCAGTCTAATGTGACGTGTATTGGTGTGGAGAACGGAGTTGCATCACTCGCTTGCGAGTGCCCTGTGATTTCCGTGATTTTCTCCACACGATGTGTTTGTACAATGGATTATATATATGTATGTCATTTGTGTGATTACAGGATTGCAGGTACATGACACCGACTCCACCTGGTTACTCAAGTTTGAGCATGTCAAGACTCAACGGAAATGTTGATTGGGAGGTAGTAACATGGTTTATCCTAGTCTAGTCTTAAACCCAGTCATAGTATATCGTCAATTTTAGTTTGGAGTCTTTGGTTGTCTTGTTTGTGCCTGATTGGATTAATTGTTTCGAAAGGAAAATTTTGTTAATTTTATGATAGTTTATTATTCTTTAATTTACTGTTGATTTTAATTAAATAAATTACTTAATTAAATTAAAGTTGCTTTAATTGTGTGAATAGAATTAAATTTAAAATTAATTGTTATGTGGGAAATGGTATTTTTATTGTTAAATAAATAAATTAAATGAGGAAAAAGGGATATTTGTATTTTGAAATTTGAAAATTTTAAATTATTTAAAAAACATGCAAATCTTGAAAAAGAGGAAAGAAAGATTTACTAGAAAGTTGTTAGAAGATATTTCCTTCTCGACATGTGTGCCAGTGAATTTATTGCTTCTTGTTGAGAATTTTCTCAGATGTTATCTGGGATCTGGGGAAAAATAGAAGATTACCTTTTCTTCACGGGAAATGAAAAAATAGTGTTCTGTTAAAAAAATTGTTTTTGGAAAAAATTTGTGATTGGCTTTGTGAATTGTTGTATATTTCTGGAAAATCTCTGGTTGATATTTTGGAATAATTTGGGATTTTGTGTTTGGGAAGTGCTTTGGAAGCTATAGGCAAAGCTACTCTTCACCAGACAAGTTTCTGAAGCTACAGGAAAATAGGTATTTCCCTATGTATTTAATTTGTTTGCTTTTGAAAAGAATGTATGTGAAAAGAAATTCTACTTTGTTAAAATCCTTTTTCTTCTCGAGAAAAATCATTTACTGTAATCTTTCTGTAAGGATTTGTTGATTTTTTTTATAAATTTCAAGAAATCATAGATTGTCAGGAAAATAGGGAAAACGAAAAAGACTCAAAAGAAAACTTTTGTAGCTTTCTCTCTGTAGAAAATATTTGAGTAAACAAATTGTGAAGAAAATCTTTTACTTCAAAAAAAGAAATTGAAACCCTATGTGGTTGAATTGGGGTTTTTATGAGAAAATAATTCTATACGTTGTTAAATTTCTCTATTTCCTCGACACAAACCTTGTAGAATTTTCTAAATTTCCCCATAGGAAAACCCTGTGAATTTGTATATATATATTATACATATATATATACTTTCATATATAAATTGGAATGTGAAAATCTTATATTCATTGTAAGAATATAGAGAAATTTCCGTACAGGCAAATTTGTGAATTATATTTAAAAAAAAATGAAATAGAAATTTCGCTGTATATTTTCAATATATAAATTGTTAGATTTTAAAAAAAATTGTTAAAACTATAAATGTTTTGGGCAAGGCTACCCATGGCCGACCCCGCAGGGGGATGGCAATGAGGGCTGAGCCCAGCACCGCCCTCATGGGCAGCACTTGGCTCAGCCACCCACAGCGAAGCCATGTGGGGAGGGCTGCGGAAGCAGCCCCACCCATAGCAGCTGTGGCAGTGATGACGCGGTAGGGCAGGGGCAGTGACTGGTAAAAACCAGTGTGGCTGCATCTGTGTTAACAGCACAGCTACGATACGGATAGGGCTTTAAAACCCTAACACTCATTTAAAATATTCTATGAATTTTAATATGTAATTTAATTTGTTATTATTTAACACTAATATTTATAAATATATATTTATTTAATGTTAAGAAAATTTTGAAGTATATTCATGTTATTAATGAGATATTTAAAAGAAATAGTTTATTAAATATTTAGATATAGGTATTTTAATAATTAATTTACTATGATTAAGTTATTTGTGCTTAAATTAAATTGATAATTTTTGAGCTTATATTGATTTCATTATAATGTGTGGTTATGAAATTGAGCAAGTTACAGGTTTGATTTTCATACTAAATGGAAGTTGAATTAAATCCTAGATGATTAATTTTGTATTACATATTATGAATGATTAGATTTAGTAAATCCTAATGTAGATTCCCAATGTTTCAATTTGCTTTAAATTGTGTTTCTTTTATTGGGCAAATTGGGAATGTCTTAGATGAACAAGTCTTCTAGATTAGTTTGAATAGTAAGGGTGTTGTTATTGTTGAAATACAATCCTTGAGTTGACTAGGGTAGTGCACATGTTATAGTATGATGTTTTGACACCTGGATTTATGAACAAAGATTTAATGACCGTTGTGTGTTGTTTGGTATTATATGTTGTATTTTGGTGCACTTTGTTTACCTTAGTCAAGGAAACTTAGATTCCTTTGTTATTTTTAGGGGAGTGGCTCTGTGTGAGGGCCAACACACAAAGTGGTGGCAGGGTAACTTACAAAGAGTTAGTAAGTCAGTGGAAACTTAAAAAAAACATTAGTTAGCTTAAAATCTTGAATAAGATTAATATGCCTTGCTTATAGACTCAAGAGCTAATTCAGTCTTGAGATTAAGTTGAGAAGGCCTGGAATGGAAAATCGGTATCTTGTTACTTTAAAAGATAATCGATTCCACAATAGTTTGCATGTGGGGCCGGGTTTCATAAGAGGTTTCCAGGGTAACCCAAGTTGGGGGCCAGAACCTAGGAAGAAACACCAGGGTAACCTATGCAACATTGTGATGACACTCCACCTAAAATAACAATTTATCTTGTGAACTTAGCATATTTGATTGTCTTAATTCTAGAAGCAATGTAACCATCAGTTAAGTATGTACTTGTGTCTAGGGTTAGTAGATTATGTCTAGGTAACCATATTACTATCTCCTAGCATGGGGGTGGACCTACAGGTACCACATGGTTGGGTGGAACGTGCACCTTACTCCCTTGGGTCCCCAGTTTATGATCATGGTAACGAGAGCTTCGTGGATGGAGAGCTCGTACTTGGATATATATGTACTTCCTTTATTGCATCATTGGAAATCTTGTATTTGTAACATCCCTCAATTGTTTATGAGGTGAACATTTGAAATATGTAATTGTAATCTATTATTTGATCTACCTCATCTGAAGAATGAGTATTGTAATGTTATTTCAAATGCAATGTAAGAATCTTATTTGTACTTTATACTATCATGAATGTAATTCAAATGTTAAGCAATGTTTACTTTTAAGTTTATGTTAATTAAATACATGCAATGCTAAATACTAAAGTCATCTATGGAATCTCAAGTAGTGTGACGTCGCGTAACTTAAAGAATGTATGCAACTAATTAAGTTAATATTATTATTTTTAAAAAAAATTATTTCACTTTTGTATACAATTACAACATTCCTTAGGTTACAAGATGGGGCATTACAGCCTTTTCCAAGGTATTTTATGCAAACTCCATCTTCAAACCACTAATTTCAAGCCAGAATCCCATACAAACACACCTAAGGTAGCAACCAAAACCTATCAAATCACCTTCCCTACTCTAATGAACCCCCTAAACATCTAATCCTACCCTATGTCACCCATTCCACCAAGTTACAGAGAAATTTAACAGTGGAATGGGTGATTTTCACATTTTATTTACTTCAAACCCTCCAAATGGGGTATACAAACCTACCTTTAGTCAAATGATTGTAAAACCCTCTATTCTCAATGAAATATCTTTATACTTGAACCAAAACAAAGATACTTAAATCCTCCACCAAATACAATGCAATTTATATCAAAACCTAACTATACGAAGCCATACAGGGTAAAAGTGCAACAAATTACTAGTAAAAATGTAGAGAGATGGTGTATATTATTGATTCAACTTCTCAAAATTACATTCCAACCTTGGCTCAACTTGAGAGAGGTGTTTTTAAACTTCTAACATTAAAATACAACTGAACCAAACATTTCAACTTCCATTTGAACCAACTTGACCATTGGTATTCCATTTGCTACAATTTTTCAATTTTTCAATATTGCACTTTTGACAATTTTTGAAAGCAACAACTTTAGTAAAATGACTCTAACATGACTCAAAATACATAACCAATGGTCTATTATGACCTTATTGATGAAAAAATAATACTTCACACATCTAAACCTATTAGAAGATCTCATTTACATAAAATGACTTGGTGCATGTGCACCATATACATAGAAGGTAGTCAACTAGCAGAATGAGAAAATGACAAGTGTCATATGAGGACAAGTCTACTGAACCCCCTTACCCCCACTTAGTGTTGTCACTAAGGATTTGCACCCTAGCTAAGCCTAGACTCATCTAATCTTGTGAAACATTGGAATATCTTCAGGTTGTGGGGTACCCTATGGTGAAGATAGACCTCTAGATTATGGGTTGGATCCCTTTAAATATATCTTAAGAACTACTAATTTTGATGGGAAAAGGGAAGAAGGATGCTAGAGAAACTAAAAGCTATTGTAAGGGGTGATTAACCAACTAAAAATTACTGCATCTGTTGTTAAAACTCACAAAAATAACTCAATAATGAAGTTGAAAGTTCTCACAACTCAAGTTGATATGTTTTGCACAAGTGATTCAAATGAAAGGTTTCAATGTTTGATGTTTGTTTGAAAGAAAACAATGATGTTTTCATAACTAAGATTCAAAAAAGTTGATACACAATCAATGACCTACATTATAACATGTTGCATTTGAATGAAACATTGAAGGAATAAGATAAAATGAATGATTTTTCAGATAGAAATCACAATATTTTAGTCAAAACACTAATATACAATGCTAGAACAAGATATATTTGAGAAGGAACTGAACTTCTTTATTGAATATCAAGAGGTATTTACATTACAAGTCTTTAAAACTGATTACAAGGATTGAAAAACTCATAAGGAATGAGTTACAAAGCATGTATGCTACTGCAACAACAATGAAAAAACTCAAAACTAACTAGAAACAAGAGCTAGGATTGTCATTAAGAAGAGAAAAGAAGCTTGGAGTTGATTGAAGCTACAATTGATAGAGTAAGGCTGACTATCCTAGCTACTTGGAGAATGAAGAAGTGAACTCAATGCCAAAAGAGTTGACATCAAGTCTAGCTAGATAGTTAATTGTTGCTCCTCCCTTCAAATTATACCCCAAATTGCTTCTTTTAAAATAGACCAAACTCCCTCCTAGAAAATAGGCTCATAACTAAAAGTGAACCCTCCTAACGTACTCCTTGAACTAATGAAAAATTTAGATTGAAGTTTGAATTTGAAACTCTTCCCTCCAAGGCATACTAGGAGGATTATGAATAAACAAGTTGACTCACTCTTCATGTTGAGTCATTGATCACCCTGTAAACATTTTTCCAAGCTTCTTTTTCCAAGGTTTGACAAATGTTGATGACTAATTTGCATGGTTTCCTTTACTACTCAAACACTTAAACTCTCAACCCAACTACTCCTAGACCCTATCTCTACTCTTTGAACTCCCTTTGATCTAGAATTTTCTTTGTAAGGACTAAAACCAAATTGCATTGTGCATTGTATCATGCCTCTACTCATTATGTTCTCTCATGTTGAATGAAGTCTCTCTAGAAAGTATATATGTGATTGGGTTACCGAAAAAAGTGCAATCCTTCATTATTTTCAACAATTTTTTGACTGAAGATATCTTCAAAACTGATCTATCATTGACTATCTTTCATTTTCTCTCTTGTTTTGCCACTTTTCACTATTTTTATCATTTCTCTAACATTTAGGTGTTGTCATGCACCATCCCTTACTTGAAGCATCATTCTTTGCTACTACTAGAGAGTTTCTTAGCATTCTTTTCCCTTTTAACTATTTTAGATGCATGACAATAAACTTGTGATTGGTAAATATTACTCTTGATGCTCACTATGCAATGGAACAAAGAATATGTCCCTTCTTGTCTCTCTTGGATAATAGGCTACAAATCTTATAATACTTAGCCATTATATGTTGTAGTTCTTCTTTTTTGAAGGAAATCCCTCAAATAGTGATTAAATCTCATAAGCTAGTTACTGTCATGGAGCTAAGACTGCACTCTTACAAAACCCTCCATAAGAAGAAGCCCTCCAAAAACATGAGAAACCACCCAAAAATCTGCTGCAACAACCTTTCATATCCTAATCATCAATTCAAAAACCCTCACTATCAAATGAAAACACTTCAATACTATCATAAATATTTTCTCTATGATCTTTTTGGCATAGTGAGGATTTTGAACAAGGCTTCAAGAAAAAAAAATGTTCCCTACATGCCAATCACCACTTCTTTCTACCAGGAATACCTCTGATTATATTAATATCCATGTCCTTCACATCTCTCCACTATTATCTCCAACTCATAAGTTACCCACATAGGACAATAAAATAAAAATCCATAAAGAGTAGAACCCATAAACCAATATATTAAAACCAATGAGGAAAATCTTCAAAAACCTAATATTGTCACAAAACAGATGTAGTTTGGACTATGGCTCTAATTTGATCGTATTTTAATCAAAACTAAGTAGGGTTTTTATCATTATAATGTAGCTCTTTCTTAGAAACTTCATGAAGAAAGAATGAAAATGAGGAAAAATTTAGATTCATGTTGTGGTAATGAAATCTCAAGCTTTAAATTTTTTTCCCAAACAAAAACTAGAAGGAAAATATACTGCTCGTGTATTACATCTCTAACCTTATTAATCAGGAGCAAACCCTTGAAAAAGAAAACCCCTCTTGAAGAGCTCACTATTATGAATGCATGGCTGCCATGTGGTTAACCCCAAGACATGCTCAATATCAAATGCTTCCATACCATGTGCCATACCCCCTAAATGTTGTTTTCTTTATGTCCAAACTTAAAAGGCTTCATCTCCTCCCCTCAAAAATTGGTTGTATAACAAATGAACGACATCTTTCATGGAAACAACAACCAAATATACATATGAAAGAGTCTCTGTAGACCATATTGAATGAAGCACAACTATTATAAGCCATAAAATTGTTGTCATGGAGCTTGGAGGGTAGAAAAAATAGGATTTATCTTGAATGAAATTCTATGCAATTCCTAAACCCATGTTAAAGCCCTCCAACTGAAGTCAAACTTGATTTTATTCAAGTAGAGTGTGGAATAAAGCTTCCCTCAAAAATAGTCAATGAAAAAAAAAGCCTTTCCATTGCTTTACAACGTGGGGCTTTGGAAGTGACTTAGTCTTTTAATGTTGATTCTTCACAATATTTAGGAAAATAAATGCCTTTTTGACTCAATGATGGGTATGAATAGGGAAGTCCCTCTAAAACAACCTTATGTGTCCCTTTTAAGTTTTTTTGTGATAAGCCTCTTCATTACTTCACCTGATTTTCCATATTTTTTAGATTCCATAGTGGTGTGTTGGCATGCTCTCCATTCCATCCATAGAATAAGTACTTTTTGAAACCTGCCTTAATGAAACTTAAGGCTTACTAAGCGTGGATATTGCATTTTCCCCTCTTTTGGTAATTTTAAATCCGTAAGATCACCTAAATGAATGCAACACCAATAATCACCTATATGAAGGACATTATGTATTCCTTTATCACCTAGAACATAGCTCATTAACAATCCTAGATTCACCTAGAGTAGGTTTTGACTTAATAGGTGCCCTTCATAAAAAAATTTGAGCATGTATAGGGCCATTTTAGGCTGGACATGAAAATGAGCAACAATTAGTTCAAGACAAGGGTGAGTTGAGGTGATTGATGAGAAACATGAAAATCAATATCAATTAGAGGAACTAGGTGCTTCAACAAAAAAAGAGCACCACAATCATTAAGTTGTTGGATTTTATCACTTAAATCCTTAACATTCATTAGTAAATTGACCATGAACTCTATGGTATGCACAAAATGAACTCTTATTGTAAAATTTCTTTTGTGTTCTTGGAGGGAGAGATATCAAGTGATCTTGGAGGAGTCTTGACCAAATACTCTCTTTATCACTAGTAGAAGATGTTCCTTTACCTTGTGACAAAGATATATCTTGCTTAGTATCATGTGTTATACTTACGGAAGACTCTTTAGATTGTGAGATTTTATGATGTCCTTTAAAAGGCATAAAATCTAACAAATCTCAATCATTACTAAGACATGTCCTGGGAGGCTTTTGTGTGATGACATTGATGTTAAGCAATGATTTCTTTAATTCTTTCATTTATTTTGAAGGACAATAACCAATACCACTAGTTGTCTCTAGCACCACATCATTTTCCATTAAACCAAAGTTTTTTCATCAGTTTGTAACCTCTTCCATAAATATTTTTCATTTCTTTTGGAATCAGTAGTTGTTCATAATCAAATTCATCAAAGTTTGTTGTGTAATTTTCTTCTTCTTCTAAAGTGGTTGAAGTGGATGCTTTTGAGTTTTGTGTTGACATTATTGCTTTTTCTTTTCCCTTTTTAGAATCTTTTTGTTGTGATCTTGTATTCTCCCATGAATGTAGGTGTAAAATCCAAGGAACCCCAATCATCTTCCAATAGCTTTATGACTTCTTGAATATGCTTCTCTTTTTCTTGTTCTTGTGTAATTTCAACTTTTGAAGTTGGTTTCAATGTTTTCAAAAGGCTTTGCTCATGTTTTTCAATGTGCAAACAACTTTTAGGCTCAGGGTTGGCCTTGAGTGTGTAAATTTTATTATTGTAAACATACTTCATTAAATGATGAAGCATTGAAGGAACCACCTGCATTTCATTAATCCATGGTCTACCTAAGAGAATATTATATGAAATATCATGAGGCATGACATGGATAGTAGTTTGGAATGTGGCTTTTCCAACTAAAATAGGTTATGTGATCACACTAGAAGCAGTTGTTTTCCTATCTTATCAAATCCACAAATGGACAACGAGTTGGGTTCAATCCTACTCTTGTCAATTCCAATCTGATCCAAAAGGTTCACACTACACACATTAATGGCTAATCCATTATCAACCAGTGTTCTCTTTATCCCTTTCCTATTAATATTGGCTATTTTCATGAAAGCTTAATTTTGTTTTTTCTTGTCCAAAGGAGGTAGCTCACTTTGGTGGAAAACAATTTCAAAATTCATTCCTTGGATTAGGGCTACTATGTCATTCGGTTGCACATTAGGAGGGATAGAAACCCATTGTAAATAACTTTGAAGCATGCTATGGAAACTAGGTGAGGCTTGAATAAGATCCCATAAGGATGTCTTAACAGAAGTATTCTTAAGTTTTTTCAACAAGATCATACTCCTTTCCACTTTGTAAAGGAAAATGAGGAGTACTAGGCAAGATAGGTAGAGGCAATGGTAATTAAGTGGGAGTGATTTACAGTTGCATATTGTTCCTTGTATTATATGTGTGAGCAATGGTATTGTAACTTGGTTGTTATGAAACATTGTTTTGAGGTGGTCTTAGGATAAGCACGATTTTTTTTTGAACTTGTGGTTGTTGTGAGGGTTGATAGAGGGTAAGTTGAGGCTTAGGTGGTCCAATAATTAAAGGATTTGTAGGAGGTCTAAGAATTATAAGACTCGAGGGAGTTCTAATGTTCATAACTCAACTTATCCTTATTTTCATGATCTCTTAGTAAAGGGGAGTCTAATGTCACTTCATCATCTTCATCTAAGGAAGCCTCATTACTATTATTTGAAAGACATGTGTCAATGTTGTCATTTTCTTGCACTATGAAATCTTCCCTAGTAGGAGAGTTTTTAGGAGAGATAAAAACTAGACATTCATGACATTCAATGGTTGGTTCTTCTAAAATAACTTCATCACAAGTAGGGGAATTATCAATGGTTGGATTGTCTTTCTTATCAATGATGGAATTCTCTTGTATCAAATCATTCTCATAAATAGGAGAAATAGGAAAATTAGTATTAGGGGATGTGTCAATTGTCTCATCCTTGTATCCAACAATGTCCTCCCAAGTGGGAGAGGTAGGGGAAGACAGACAAATAGGATTCTCATAACTCTAATTAGTTGGATCTTCTAACACCAAAATATCTTCTTCATAAATTGGAGAGATATTGGGACAAGACCAACTTTTATTGTCATGAGTGTCTACTATTGTATTTTCTTTCATTAAAATATTCTCATAAGTGGGAGGGATGAACTTTTTCTTAGCATGCTTAGAAAGGTAAGATACTAAAATTGTGTGCCCAAAAATGAAAAGTACTTTTGTCCATCTTATGCAATACTAAAAGAATATAAATATTATGTATCCAAAAGTGAAAAATACATTTATCAAATTTATGCAAAGCTTGAAGAATGTAAATATTGTATATCCAAAAGTGAAAAGTACTTTTATCCAACTTATGCAAAGTTTCATGAATATAAACATTGTGTATGCAAAAGTGAAAAGTACTTTTATCCATATCATACAAAGCTTCAAGAACGTAAATGAGTTTTGAAATGATTTTAAAATGACCACTAAATGAATGATTAAACCTAGATGCATAGAACATGAATTCATAAAACATTCTAGATTGATATAGTAGGTTACTAGCAGACATAGGAAGTGTATAAAACCACAAAAAAGCTTAGAAAAGTACTTTTAAAAAGTGAAAAGTACTTTTAGATTTGATAATTTTTGCTACTACAATGAGTTTTTTAATGATTTAAAAATGACTACACTAAATCAATGATTAAACCTAGATGCATAAAACATTAATTCCCAAAACATTCCAAACTAATACAGTAGGTTACTAGCAAACATAGGAAGTGCATAAAACCACAAAAAAGCTTAGAAAAATTGGTCTTTATAGGCCTCCATGGGCTCATTCGCCCAAGGGAGAATGGGTCCTTGTACAAGGTTTTTTTTTAAATTGGAAAATTCAATTTCAAAGTGATTAGATGTGTTCTCTATTTCAAGTCTCAGACTATAACTCCTGTAATAGAATTTTCTACAATTTGATGATCTAATGCAATTAAAATTAATGATAAATGATGAACTATATGACACTTTCTCAAATGAAAATTTGACTCAATTTTTGAATATGAATGATGAAAAGTACACTAATATGCAAATACTATGCAAAATCAATGTTATATTGTGCAATTTTTTTTTAATTTTCAAATGAAAATACAAAGTTTATACCTAAAATGTAATGCAAATTTATGCCATAAATGCAATGAATTGATTCCAATCCTAGATCTAGGGTTTGAATGCACTCCAAATAAAAAATTAGAATGTTCAGACATCAGGTTCACCAAAAAATGATAGTAGATAGACCTATTCTCCTTTATTTGATTAGGAAATGAGATCCACACAATAAAAGGACTATCAACCAAAAGCTGAGTTAAGTCAAGGTGTGAATCTATTGATTTCCTTTTTTTGCAAGGATGGGGGTCTTGATTAAATAACACATTGGGGAGAAAGATTAAAAATAGAAATATAACTCCAAAATGAAATATATAAAGTGCATCTAATAGATTAAGCTCAATTATGATTGAACCAAAATTCAAAATGTAGATCTGAGAAAGGGAAAATGTTGTGTACTAGTCACCAAAAATTCTTTTTCAAAGATAATTGAGGACTCATTTGTCCTATGGTGAATGGGTCCTGGCCAGGGCTTTGTAAAAATGGTTTCTTGGTTCTCTTCTACTATGTCTACACTCCTAGATCCCTGATTTTCATAGTTGGACAACCAGAAATAAATCATATAGGTGAGTTTCCATGAAATTGCAATAATGATGACAATAAAGACAACTTTGACAACTTTGAAATTTTTCTCTCCAATAGATCTTCAACCTAACATTTTCAAACACAAATCAAGAGGGAAAACTTTTTTTTTTTGGTGAATGGTGGTTTTCCTTGGTCAAACCCCGTTTTGGTAATTAAACCTTGTAATGAAATGAAATAACATGAAAGGAATGATGAATGAACAAACTTATGTCACAACTCACCAAACCCTTGGATGAACCTTGGAATGAAGATTTTCAACTTGCATGAAATGAATTCAATGGATGTGGATCTTGATCTTAAAACTTGACCTGAAACAATTCCTTTGAATGCTTAAATGGATCTTGAGCACTACATCAACATGTTAGCTCAAATAACATGCATGATGCAAGAAGACTTTGATATGATAAAGGGATATTGATTTCTGCAATAATTCTTCTATAAATACATTTTTGAATTCCATGAAATTCTCTTGAAATTCTCTTGATAATGCTCACTTGATTATCCTAGTCTTTCTTGAAAATATTCTAGGTGAAACTTAGTGAAAATGACCTTATATTTATACATATGTAACATTAATTCTTGAAATTCAAATAGCACAAGCTGACATGTGAATATACATTTGAAATAATTTAAATACCAAAAAAAACATAGTAAAAATTTAGGTCCTAGGCCTAAGTGATGACCTGTTTTCCCTTGCACGAATGGGTCCTCAGTCACTTACCTAGGGCACACGTTCTCCAATGATAACTATTCTATTATGGCATTAATGAATGTCGGGTTTTCCTCTTTGAAAATTGTAATTAATTAGGCTTAGATTTGATTTAAAGGGGTCAATTAATGAAAATTAACCTCAATCAACTAATAAATCCCTAGAGTGTGAAATTTTTAAGATACACTTTACAACACCACATTGAGGCACAGTTAAGTCTATTTTATTTGATAGGGCCCTAAACTTAATGTGAGTATGTAAAATACATATTACAGCACTAAATTGAGGTATAATTTAGTTCATTTTATTATTAATATTTATTCCAAAATTAATTTTGAAAAAGGGATACCTTTTTCCTACACTACAACAAAGGTACAAAGAGACATACAAATGTAACAACAACACAAGATACCACATCATACAATGTCAAAATTAATGTGAAAAAAGAAAAGAAGATCAAGATTCATCTATTTTTCCAACAATATGGATCAATCTTAGTTGTTTGTCCAAAAATATGCTCACATGGATCCATAGGAAAGAAAGTTGTGTTATTCTAGGTGGCCATGAACATATGCTCATAAAGGCTAGTGCAAACTAATATACGATATATGAGAAACACACAATGGTTTGGT
>VDFB02193867.1:466065583-466248033 GCA_007258455.2 Sequoia sempervirens
CAAAATGAGAGAGATCAGAGTGAGCAGCGAGTGCAGCGTGATCATTCTGATCATCCTGCATAGAGTTTTCAGTCTGCAGTTAGTGGAGGTAGTTTTCCACGGTCTAGTGTACCTTCAGGTGATAGAGGATTCAGAAGGAGTATAGAATGTTTTACTTGTGGCCAACAGGGTCACATTGCTCGTCAGTGTCCTCAGAAGGGTACTTCTGGGTTCAGTCAGAGACCGGTGGCTTCAGAGTCAACAGTAGGTGATGCAGGCAAGTCGCATTGGGTGTTTACCGTGGTGGATAACCACCAGGTTGAGCACCAGGCTGCAGTTGGAGAGGTTCCTAGTAGAGGACTGGCATCGTTCTTTGGAAACCGTGCACGTCCTTCTACATCGGGAGTTGATCCTTAGGGGTCGAGACATTGACCAAGTACTGATCCAGAGGGATCCTAGTGGCTAGTCTTCTATTTCTTGGGAGGACGTATTCTAGATATGTATTGTGTTATTTGTTTTTCCCTATTTGTTCGTAGGCTTTCAGGAGCAAGCCTGATCCTAGGGGGGGAGGATATAGTACCCCTCCATTTATGCTTATGTTTTCTGTTAGCATGCTTTCACATATGATAGACTTTGGTACTTTGTTTTGGATATTTTGATCGTTGACTTTAGAGCGACAGTGGATTCATTTTGTGATATGATAAACATTGTATGGTGATAATTAATTTCTGACATGCTTTGTATTAGCGTAGATGTTTCCTTCAGATGTTATTGCTATATATATATGTTTATGGTAGATTAAATGTTACCTAATTTGTTAGTTTGATGTGACGTGTATTGGTGTGGAGAACGGAGTTGCATCACTCGCTTGCAAGTGCCCTGTAATTTCTGTGATTTTCTCCACATGGTGTGTGTTTGTACAATGGATTATATATATGTATGTCATTTGTGTGATTGCAGGTACATGACACCGACTCCACCTAGTTACTCAGGTCTGAGCATGTCAAGACTCAACGGAAATGTTGATTGAGAGGTAGTAACATGGTTTATCCTAGTCTAGTCTTAAACCCGGTCATAGTATATTGTCAGTTTTAGTTTGGAGTCTTTGGTGGTCTTGTTTGTGCCTGATTGGATTAATTGTTTTGAAAGGAAAATTTTGTTAATTTTATGATAGTTTATTATTCTTTAATTCACTGTTGATTTTAATTAAATAAACTAAATAATTAAATTAAAGTTACCTTTATTGTGTGAATAGATTTAAAATTAAAATTAATTGCTATGTGGGAAATGGTATTTTAATTGTTAAATAAATAAATAAAATAAAGAAAAGGGAAATTGCATTTTTAAAGTTTGAATTCTTTAAATCTAGAAATGCATTCTTTTTGATAAGGAAGAAATAAAAGCTTGCCGTGAGGTTGTTAAGAAGATATTTTATTCTCGACATGTGTGGCAGTGGAATTAATTGCTTCTTGTTGAGAATTTTCTCGGATGTTATCTGGGATTTGGGAAAAAATAGAAGATTACTTCTTCACGGGAAATGAAAAAAAAAGGGTTCTGTTAAAAATTGCTTTTGAGAAAAAATTGTGATTTCCTTTGTGAATTGTTGTATATTTTTGGAAGATCTCTGGTTGAATATTTGGCATATTTTGGGATTTTGTATTCAGGAAAGGCTTTGGAAGCTACAGGAAAAGCTACTCTTCACCAGCCAAGTTTTACAAGCTACAGAGAAATAGGTATTTTTCTATTTAAATTAATTTGTCTCATTTTGAAAGATTGCCTGTTTAAGAGTTAATTTTGTGCAAATTTGTTTAGTTATTAATTTAGAAGTTTGCAGAGTAAACTATTGTGTTTTGTGACTTCTTAATACTTCTCGACAATTAGTCTGTAGAGGATTTATTTATTCTTTGTTAAAAGCTTCCTGTAGGAAATAAGTTTGTGTAAAATTTGTGAAGGGAAATCATTTGTTTGGGAAAATGACAATAGAAACCTCTGGGAATAAATTAGAATTTATTTGGAAAAATTTTGTGTGGATTTCCCATTGAAGAACCCTGTTGAAATTTCTCAATTTCCCCAATACAAACCCTGTAGAATTTTCTAAATTTCCCCGTAGGAAAACCTTGTTGAATTTGTATATATATGTATGTATATATATATATATATATATATATTATACATATATATAATTTCATATATAAATTGGATTGTGCAAGAAATGGTGAATCGTCGTACAGGTGAAATTGATGCATTGAATAAACAATTAGAAAATTTTGATAGACGAAATTTGTATGAAATCGCTGTCCGTATTTAGTTTATATAAATTTTTTTTTTTTTTTTTAGAAAATGCATATTAAAACAGTGAGAGCCAAAGCGCCAGTGGCTGGCTACTCAAGGCCGACCCCTCGCAGGGGATGGCCGCTGGAGGGAGCCGAGCCCACGCCTCTCACAGTAGCTTCTAGCTTCCCGCCGTTTTGATGGCCGAGTCTCGCGGGGCTGGCCGAAGGCAACCCACCCACGGCGTTCTCTGCGGTAAGGTTAGGCATAAAGCCCAACTCCTTACTTTTAAAATGCCATGCTTAATATTCTATGAATTTTTAATATGTAATTTTAATTTGTTATTATTTAACACTAATATTTATAATATATATATTTATTTAATGTTAAGAAAATTTTGAAGTATATTCATGTTAATAATAGAATATTTAAAAATTAGTTTATTGAATATTTAGATATAAATATTTAATAATCAATTTATTATAACAAAGTTATTTGTGCTTAGATTAAACTGTTGTTCTTGAGTTTATATAGATTTCATTATAATATGTGGTTATGAAATTGAGCAAATTATAGATTTAATTTTTGTATTGAATGGAAGTTGAATTAAATATTAGAAGATTAATTTTGTACTTCAAATTATTGCTTGACTGGATTTAGTAAATCCTAATTTAGATTCCCAATGTTTCAATTTGCTTTAAATTGTGTTTCTTTTATTGGGCAAATTGGGAATGTTTTAGATGAACAAGTCTTCTAGATTAGTTTGTGTAATAAGGGTGTTGTTATTGTTGAAATACAAACCTTGAGTTGACTAGGGTAGTGCACATGTTATAGTATGGTGTTTTGACACCTAGATTTATGAACAAAGATTTAATGACCATTGTGTGTCGTTTGGTATTATATGTTGTATTCTGGTGCACTTTGTTTACCTTAGTCAGGGAAACTTAGATTCCTTTGTTATTTTTAGGGGAGCGACTCTGTATAAGGGCCGACACACAAAGTGGTGCTAGGGTAACTTACAAAGAGTTAGTAAGTTAGTGGAAACTAAAACAAAACATTAGTTAGCTTAAAATCTTTAATTAGATTAATATGCCTCGCTTATAGACTCAAGAGCTAGTTGAGTCTTGAGTATAAGATGAGAAGGCCTGGAATGGCAAAACGATATCTTGTTACTTTAAAAGATATTCAATTCCGCAATAGTTTGCATGTGGGGTCGGGTTTCGTAAGAGGTTACCAGGGTAACCCAAGTTGGGGGCCATAACCTAGGAAGAAACACCAGGGTAACCTATGCAACATTGTGATGACACTCCACCTAAAATAACAATTTACCTTGTGAGCTTAGTATATTTGATTATCCTAAATCTGGAAGCAATGTAACCATCAGTTAAGTATGTACTTGTGTCTAGGGTTAGTAGATTTTGTCTAGGGAACCATATTACTATCTCCTAGCACAGGGGGTGGACCTACGGGTACCACATGGTTGGGTAGAATGTGCACCTTACTCCGTTGGGTCCCCAGTTTATGATCATGGCAACAAGAGCTTCATGGATGGAGAGCTTGTATTTGTATATTTATGTACTTCCTTTATTGTATCATTGGAAATTTTGTATTTGAAACATCCCTCAATTGTTATGAGGTGAACATTTGAAATATGTAATTGTAATCTATTATTTGATCTACCTCATGTGAAGAATGTGTATTGTAATGTTATTTCAAATGCAATGTAAGAATCATATTTGTACTTTATACTATTATGAATGGAAATCAAATGTTGAGCAATGTTTACTTTTAAGTTTATGTTAATTAAATACATGCAATGCTAAATACTAAAGTCGTCTATGGAATCTCAAGTAGTGTGACATCGCGTAACTTAGAGAATGTATGCAACTAATAAAGTTAATATTAACACTTTAAAAAAAAATTATTTCACTTTCGTAGACAATTGCATCATTCCTTAGGTTACAAGACGGGGCATTACATTTTCCAAGGTATTTTAAGCAAACTCCATCTTCAAACCACTCATTTCAAGCCAAAACCCCATACAAACACACCTAAGGCAGCAACCAAAACCTCTCAAATCACTTTTCCTACTCCTATGAACCCCATAAACATCTAATCCTACCCTATACCACCCATTCCACCAAGTTATAGAGAAAGTTAATAGTGGAATGGGTGATTTTCACATTTTATTTACTTCAAACCCTATAAACAAGGTATACAAACCTGCCTTCAGTCAAATGATTGTAAAACCCTCTATTCTCAATGAAATCTCTTTATACTTGAACCAAAAAAAATATACTTAAATCCTCCACCAAATACAATGCAATTTAGATCAAAACCTAACTATACAAATTCATATAGGGCAAGAGCGAAACAAATTACTAGTAAAAATGTAGAGAAATGGTGTATATTATTGATTCAACTTCTCAAAATTACATTCCAACCTTGGCTCAACTTGAGAGAGGCCTTTTTAAACTTATAACATCAAAATACAACCAAACCAAACATCTCAACTTCCATTTGAACCAACTTGACTGTTGGTATTCCATTTGCTACAATTTTGCAATTTTTCAATATTACACTTTTGACAATTTTTGAAAGCAACAACTTTAGCAAAATGACTCTAACATGACTCAAAATACATAACCAATGTTCTATTATGATCTTATTGATGAAAAAATAATACTCCACACATCTAAACCTATTAGAAGATCTCATTTACATAAAATGACTTGGTGCCTGTGCAGCATATACATAGAAGGTAGTCAACTAGCCAAATGACACAATGACAAGTGTCATATGAGGACAAGGCTACTAAACCCCCTTACCCCCACTTAGTGTTGTCTCTAAGGATTTTCACCCTATCTAAGCCTAGACTCATCTAATCTTGTGAAACATTGGAATATCTTCAGGGTGTGGGTACCCTATGGTGAAGATAGACCTCTAGATTATGGGTTGGATCCCTTTAAATATATCTTAAGAACTACTAATTTTGATGGGAAAAGGGAAGAAGGATGCTAGAGAAACTAAAAAATATTCTAAGGGGAGATTAACCAACTAAAAATTACTTGCATCTGTTGTTAAAAATCACAAAATAACTCAATAATGAAGTTGAAAGTTCTCGCAACTCAAGTTGATATATTTTGCACAAGTGATTCAAATGAAAGGTTTCAATGTTTGATGTTTGTTTGAAAGAAAACAATGATGTTTTCATAACTAAGATTCAACAAAGTTGATACAAAATCAATGACCTGCATTATAACATGTTGCATTTGAATGAAACATTGAAGGAATAAGATAAAAATGAATGATTTTTCAGATAGAAATCACAATATTTTAATCAAAACACTAATATACAATGCTAGAACAAGATAAATTTGAGAAGAAACTGAACTTCTTTATTGAATATCAAGAGGTATTTGCATTACAAGTCTTTAAAACTGATTACAAGGAATGAAAAACTCATAAGGAATGAGTTACAAAGCATGTGTGCTACAACAACAACAATGAAAAAATCAAAACTAACTAGAAACAAGAGCTAGGATTGTCATTAAGAAGAGAAAAGAAAATTTGAGTTGATTGAAGCTATGATTGATAGAGTAAGGCTGACTGTCCTAGCTACTTGGAGAATGAAGAAGTGAACTCAATGCCAAAAGAGTTGACATCAAGTCTAGCTAGATAGTTAATTGTTGCTCCTCCCTTCAAATTAGACCCCAAATTGCTCCTTTTAAAATAGACCAAAATCCCTCCTAGAAAATAGGCTCATAACTAAAAGTGAACCTTCCCAACGTACTCCTTGAACTAATGAGAAATTTAGATTGAATTTTGAATTTGAAACTCTTCCCTCCAAGGCATACCAGGAGGATTATGAATAAACAAGTTGACTCACTCTTCATGTTGAGTCATTGATCACCTTGTAAACATTTTTCCAAGCTTTCTTGTCCAAGTTTTGACAAATGTTGATGACTAATTTGCATGGTTTCCTTTACTACTCAAACACTTAAACTCTCAACCCAACTACTCCTATACCCTATCTCTACTCTTTGAACTCCCTTTGATCTAGAATTTTCTTTGTAAGGACTGAAACCAAATTGCATTGTTCATTGTATCATGCCTCTACTCATTATGTTCTCTCATGTTGAATGTAGTCTCTCTAGAAAGTATATATGTGATTGGGTTATAGAAAAAAATGCAATCCTTCATGATTTTCAACAATTTTTTGACTGAAGATATCTTCAAAACTGATCTATCATTGACCATCTTTCATTTTCTCTCTTTTTTTTCCACTTTTCATTGTTTTGATCTCTTCTCTAACATTTAGGTGTTGTCATGCACCATCCCTTACTTGAAGCATCATTCTTTGCTGCTACTAGAGAGTTTCTTAGCATTCTTTTCCCTTTTAACTATTTTAGATGCATGACAATAAGCTTGTGATTGGTAAATATTACTCTTGATGCTCACTATGCACTAGAACAAAGAATATGTCCCTTCTTGTCTCTCTTGGATAATAGGCTACAAATCTTATAAGACTTAGCCATTATATGTTGTAGTTATTCTTCTTTTTTGAAGGAAATCCCTCAAATAGTGATTAAATCCCATAAGCTAGTTATTGTCATGGAGCTAAGACTGCACTCTTACAAAACCCTCCATAAGAAGAAGCCCTCCAAAAACATGAGAAACCACCCAAAAATCTGCTACAAGAACCTTTCATATCCTAATCATCAATTCAAAAACCCTCACTATCAAATGAAAACACTTCAATACTATCATAAATATTTTCTCTATGATCTTTTTGGCATAGTGAGGATTTTGAATAAGGCTTCAAGAAAAAAAAATGTTCCCTACATGCCAATCACCACTTCTTTCTACCAATAATACCTCTGATTGTCTTAATGTCCCTGTCCTTCACATCACTCCACTATTATCTCCAGCTCATAAATTACCCACATAAGATAATAAAATAAAAATCCATAAAGAGTAGAACCCATAAAACAATATATTAAAATGAATGAGGAAAATCTTCAAAAACCTAATATTGTCACAAAACAAATGTAGTTTGGATTGTGGTTCTAATTTGATCGTAGTTTAATCAAAACTAAGTAGGTTTTTTATCATTATAATGTAGCTCTTTCTTAGAAACGTCATGAAGAAAGGATGAAAATGAGGAAAACTTTAGATTCATGTTGTGGTAATGAAATCTCAAGCTTTAAACTTTTTTTCCAAAACAAAAACTAGAAGGAAAAAATATTGCTCGCATATTACATCTCTAACCTTATTAATCAAGAGAAAACCCTTGAAAAAGAAAACCCCTCTTGAAGAGCTCACTATTATGAATGCATGGCTTCCATGTGGTTAACCCCAAGACATCCTCAGTATCAAATGCTTCTATACCACGTGCCATACCCCCTAAATGTTGTTTTATTTATGTCCAAACTTAAAAGGCTTCATCTCCTCCCCTAAAAAATTGGTTGTATAGCAAATGAACATCTTTCATGGAAACAACAACCAAATATACATATGAAAGAGTCTTTGTAGACCATATTGAATGAAGCACAACTATTAGAAGCCATAAAATTGTTGTCATGGAGCTTGGAGGGTAGAAAAAATAGGATTTATCTTGAATGAAAGTCTATGTAATTCCTAAACCCATGTTAAAGCCCTCCAACTCAAGTCAAACTTGATTTTATTCAAGTAGAGTGTGGAATAAAGCTTCCCTAAAAAATAGTTAATGAAAAAAAAGTCTTTCCATTGCTTTACAACATGGGGCTTTAGAAGTGACTTACTCTTTTAATGTTGATTCTTCATAATATTTAGGAAAATAAATGCCTTTTTGACTCAATGATGGGTATGAATAGGGAAATCCCTCTAAAACAACCTTATTTGTCCCTTTTAAGCTTTTTTGTGATAAGCCTCTTCATTACTTCACCTGATTTTCCATATTTTTTAGATTCCATAGTGGTGTATTGGCATGCTCTCCATTCCATCCATAGAATAAGTACTTTTTCAAACCTGCCTTAATGAAACATAAGGCTTATTGAGCATGAATATTGCATTTTCCCCTCTTTTGGTAATTTTAAATCCCTACGATCACATAAATGAATGCAACACCAATAATCACCTATATGAAGGACATTATGTATTCCTTTATCACCTAGAACATAGCTCATTAACAATCCTAGATTCCCCTAGAGTAGGTTTTGACTTAACAGGTTCCCTTCATAAAAAATTTTGAGCATGTATAGGGCCATTTTAAGTTGGACATGAAAATGAGCAACACTTAGTTCAAGACAAGGGTGAGTTGAGGTGATTGATGAGAAACATGAAAATCAATATCAATTAGAGAAACTAGGTGCTTCAATAAAAAAAAGAGCACCACAATCATTAAATTGTTGGATTTTATCACTTAAATCCTTAACATTCATTAGTAAACTGACCATGAACTCTATGGTATGCACAAAATGAACTCTTATTGTAAAATTTCTTTTGTGTTCTTGGAGGGAGAGATATCAAGCGATCTTGGAGGAGTCTTGACCAAATACTCTCTTTATCACTAGTAGAAGATGTTCCTTTACCTTGCGACAAAGATATATCTTGCTTAGTATCATGTGTTATACTTACATAAGACTCTTTAGATTGTGAGATTTTATGCTCTCCTTTAAAAGGCATAAAATCTAACGAATTTCGATCATTACTAAGACATGTCCTAGGAGTTTTTTGTGTGATGACATTGATGTTAAGCAATGATTTCTTTAATTCTTTCATTTATTTTGAAGGACAATAACCAAGACCACTAGTTGTCTCTAGCACCACATCCTTTTCCATTAAACCAATTTGTTTTCATAAGTTTGTAACCTCTTCCATAAATCTATTTCGTTTCTTTTGGAATCAGTAGTTGTTCATAATAAAATTCATAAAAGTTTGTTGTGTAATTTGCTTCTTCTTATAAAGTGGTTGAAATGGATGCTTTTGAGTTTTGTGTTGACATTATTGATTTTTCTTTTCCCTTTTTAGACTCGTTTGTTGTGATATTGTATTCTCCCATGAATGTAGGTGTAAAATCCAAGGAACCCCAATCATCTTCCAATAGCTTTGTGACTTCTTGAATATGCTTCTCTTTTTCTTGTTCTTGTGTAATTTCAACTTTTGAAGTTGGTATCAATGTTTTCAAAAGGATTTGTTCATTTTTTTCAATGTGCAAAAAACTTTTAGGCTCAGGGTTGGCCTTGAATGTGTAAATTTTATTATTGTAATCATACTTCATTAAATGATGAATCATTGAAGGCACCACCTGCATTTCATGAATCCATGGTCTACCTAAAAGAATATTATATGAAATATCATGAGGCATGACATGGATAGTAGTTTGGAATGTGGCTTTTCCAACTAAAATAGGTTATGTGATCACATTGGAAGCAGTTTTTTCCCTATGTTATCAAATCCACAAATGGACAATGAATTGGGTTCAATCCTACTCTTATCAATTCTAATCTGATCCAAAAGGTTCACACTACACACATTAATTGCTAATCCATTATCAACCAGGGTTCTCTTATTCCCTTTCCTATTAATATTGGCTATTTTCATGAAAGCTTAATTTTGGTTTTGCCCATCCAAAGGAGGTAGCTCACTTTGGTGGAAAACAATGTCAAAATTCATTCCTTGGATTAGGGCTGCTATGTCATTCGGTTGCACATTAGGAGGGATAGAAACCCATTGTAAAGAACTTTGAAGCATGTTATGGAAACTAGGTGAGGCTTGAATAAGATCCCATAAGGATGTCTTAGCGGAAGTATTCTTAAGTTTTTCAACAAGATCATACTCCTTTCCATTTTGTAAACGAAAATGAGGAGTATTAGTAAAGATAGGTAGAGGCAATGGTAATGAAGTGGGAGTGGTTTATAGTTGCATATTGTTCCTTATATTATATGTGTGAGCAATGGTATTGTAACTTGGTTATTGTGAAACATTGTTTTAAGGTGGTCTTAGGATAAGCACATTTTTTTTTTGAACTTGTGGTTGTTGTGAGGGTTGTTAGAGGATAAGTTGAGGCTTAGGTGATCCAATAATTAAAGGATTTGTAGGAGGTCGAAGAATTAGAGGACTTCAGGGATTTCTAATGTTCATAACCTCAACTTATCCTTATTTTCATGATCTCTTAGTAAAGGGGAGTCTAATGTCACTTCATCATCTTCATCTAAGGAAGCCTCATTACTATTGTTTGAAAGACATGTGCCAATGTTGTCATTTTCTTGCACCATGATATCTTCCCTAGTAGGAGAGTTTTTAGGAGAGATACAAACTAGATGTTCATGACATTTAATGGTTGGTTCTTCTAAAATAACTTCATCACAAGTAGGGGAATTATCAATGGTTGGATTGTCTTTCTTATCAATGATGGCATTCTCTTGTATCAAATAATTCTCATAAATAAGAGAAATAGGAAAATTATTATTAGGGGATGTGTCAATTGTCTCATCCTTGTATCCAACAATGTCCTCCCAAGTGGGAGAGGTAGGGGAAGAGAGACAAATAGGATTCTCATAACTCTGATTAGTTGGATCTTCTAACACCAAAATATCTTCTTCATAAATTGGAGAGATATTGGGAGAAGACCAAGTTTGATTTTCATGAGTGTCCACTATTGTATTTTCTTTCATTAAAATATTCTCATAAGTGGGAGGGATGAAATTTTTCTTAGCATGCTTAGAAAGGTAAGATACTAAAATTGTGTGTCCAAAAATGAAAAGTACTTTTGTCCATCTTATGCAATACTTAAAGAATATAAATATTATGTATCCAAAAGTGAAAAGTACCTTTATCAAATTTATGCAAAGCTTGAAGAATGTAAATATTGTATATCCAAAAGTGAAAAGTACTTTTATCGAACTTATGCAAAGTTTCATGAATATAAACATTGTGTATGCAAAAGTGAAAAGTACTTTTATCCATATCATACAAAGCTTCAAGAACATAAATGAGTTTTGAAATGATTTAAAAATGACCACTAAATGAATGACTAAACCTAGATGCATAAAACATGAATTCATAAAACATTCTAGATTGATATAGTAGGTTACTAGTAGATATAGGAAGTGTATAAAACCACAAAAAATCTTAGAAAAGTACTTTTAAAAAGTGAAAAATACTTTTAGTTTTGATAATTTTTGCTACTACAATGAGTTTTGGAATGATTTAAAAATGACTACACTAAATGAATGATTAAACCTAGATGCATTAAACATGAATTCCCAAAACATTCCAAATTGATACAGTAGGTTAGTAACAAACATAGGAAGTGCATAAAACCACAAAAAAGCTTAGAAAAATTGGTCTTTATAGGCCTCCATGGGCTCATTCACCCAAGAGAGAATGGGTCCTTGTACAAGTTTTTTTTTTTAAATTGAAAAATTCAATTTCAAAGTGATTAGATGTGTTCTCTATTTCAAGTCTCAGACTATAACTCCTGTAATAGAATTTTCTACAATTTGATGATCTAATGCAATTAAAATTAATGACAAATGATGAACTATATGACACTTTTTCAAATGCAATTTTGACTCAATTTTTGAATATGAATGATGAAAAGTACACTAATATGCAAATACTTTGCAAAATCAATGTTATATTGTGCAATTTTTTGAATTTTCAAATGCAAAATACAAAGTTTATACCTAAAATGCAATGCAACTTTATGCTATAAATGCAATGAATTGATTCCAATCCTAGATCTAGGGTTTGAATGCACTCCAAATCAAAACTTAGAATGTTCAGACTTTGGGTTCACCGAAAAATGATAGTAGATAGACCTATTCTCCTTTATTTGATTAGGAAATGAGATCCACACAATAAAAGGACTATCAACCAAAAGGTGAGTTAAGTCAAGGTGTGAATCTATTGATTTCCTTTTTTTGCAAGGATGGGGTCTTGATTAAATAACACATAGGGGAGAAAGATTAAAAATAGAAATATAACTCCAAAATGAAATATATAAAGTGCATCTAATAGATTAAGCTCAATTATGATGGAACCAAAAGTCAAAATGTAGATCTGAGAAAGGGAAAATGTTGTGTACTAGTCACCAAAAATGCTTTTTCAAAGCTAATTGAGGACTCATTCATCCTATGGTGAATGGGTCTTGGCTAGGGCTTTGTAAAAATGGTTTCTTAGTTCTCTTCTACTATGTCTACACTCCTAGATCCCTGATTTTCACAGTTGGACAACCAGAAATAAATCATATAGGTGAGTTTCCGTGAAATTGCAATAATGATGACAAAAAATGCAGCTTTGAAAAATTTGAAATTTTTCTCTTCAATAGATCTTCCACCTAAATTTTTTAAACACAAATCAAGAGGTAAAAATATTTTGTTTTTGGTGAATGGTGGTTTTCGTTGGTCAAACCTCGTTTTGGTAATTAAAGCTTGAAATGAAATGAAATAACATGAAAGGAATGATGAATGAAAAAGCCTATGTCACAACTCACCAAAAGATTGTTTGAACCTTGGAATGTAGATCTTCTACTAGCATGAAATGGCTTCAATGGATGTGGATCTTGATCTTAAAACTTGACCTGAAACAATTCCTTTGAATGCTTAAATGGATCTTGAGCACTACATCAACATGTTAGCTCAAATAACATGCATGATGCAAGAAGACTTTGACATGATAAAGGGATATTGATTTCTGCAATAATTCTTCTATAAATACATTTTTGAATGCCTTTAAATTCTCTTGAAATTCTCTTGATAATGCTCACTTGATTATCCTAATCTTTCTTGAAAATATTCTAGGTGAAACTTAGTGAAAATGACCTTATATTTATACATATGTAACATTAATTATTGAAATTCAAATAGCACAAGCTGACATGTGAATATACATTTGAAATAATTTAAATACCAAAAAAAACACAGTAAAAATTTAGGTCCTAGGCCTAAGTAATGAACTGTTCTCCCTTGCACAAATGGGTCCTAGGTCACTTACGTAGGGTACACGTTCTCCAATGATAAGTGTTTGATTATGGCATTAATGAATGTTGGGTTTTCCTCTTTGAAAATTGCAAGTATTTAGGCTTGGATTGATTCAAAGGGGTCAATTAATGAAAATTAACCTCAATCAATTAATAAATCCCTAAAGTGTGAAATTTTAAAGATACACTTTACAACACCACATTGAGGCACAGTTAAGTCTATTTTATTTAATAGGGACCTAAACTTATTGTGAGTATGTAAAATACATATTAAAACACTAAATTGAGGCATAATTTAGCTCATTTTATTATTAATATTTATTCCAAAATTAATTTTGAAAAAGGGATACCTTTTTCCTACACTACAACAAAGGTACAAAGAGACACGAATGTAACAACAACACAAGATACCACATCATACAATGTCAAAATTAATGTGAAAAAAGAAAAGAAGATCAAGCTTCATATATTATTCCAAACAATATGGATCAAGCCTAGGCTGTTTGTCCAAAAATATGCTCACATGGATCCATAGGAAAGAAAGTTGTGTTATTCTAGGTGGCCATGAAAATATGCTCATAAAGGCTAGTGCAAACTAATATACAATATATGAGAAACACACAATGGTCTGTTGTAGTTCGATATATACCAGGTGTGTACCCATAACCATACCAAAGTTATAATCTATGATAACTTTGATGAGGCACTGCGTACAACAATCACAAGGCTAGCAAGTTGTGTTATGCTAGACACTCATGAAAAAAAGGAACCACCAAGCAAGTTGTGTTATGCTTAGTGGCCAAAATATTTGGTTTAAGATAATCAAAAGGGTTTTCCTTAGTTCATAAAAGGTCTCACTTTAGGGAACATCACACTTGATATCACCATCAAGAGAGGACTAGTCAATAAATAAAAGATTCACACCTTAGGGAATGCAAGTCATAGCATTACCACTAAGATGAATATCATATGCCAAGAAAGGTCACACTCTTGAAGGACATCAATCCCAATGTAACTAACAAGAAGATACATCACGTGAAATAAGAATACCACACTTTGAACAAGAGGTGAAAACATTCAAAAATCAACAATCGAGAGGCATAATGTCCCCCACTTTAAAGAAATTGCTAAAAACCATGCTGTGAGCAATTACTTTAAAGTAGAATATAATAAAAACCAATAGATGAAAGAGACATGAGAGCTTATTTGGAAAGCCCTATGCCAATGATATGTTTCCAAATAAAGCTATGTCATAGAAAAGGAGGTTTCCCCCCATATGCAATCCTAAGTTAGCAAATAAGGGATCCATGGATTTGGGGTCAACATATGTCTTTGCGGGGTAATCCCACAATAGTTTTTTACACTTTCTAGGAGACCCTATTTTTTGCTGAAATCACATATGTTTAGAAATATAATGATTTAAGCCTTGAAAATTTACATTTAAAGGATTCCAATTGAATAAGGTTTGATCAAACCAACTTAGATCAAAACCCCTTGGATAGAATCCTGCTAGTTTTAAACCATACCTATAACAAAGTCTCTTTTACACCTATGAAAATGTTGATAAAAAACCACTTTTGATTTACCTTTTGGGGGATCAAATGAATTTATTTAAAATTTATTTTTTTTAAGTATGTAGTCCTTATTATAAGCTTCCCAAAAAGTATAATTTTAAATAAATTTAATTTGATTATTATATTTATTTTTTATTTATTGTGAATGTAGGGTTTTCATCGAAAATCAAACTCTCTATTCTTCACATGTGGAAAAATAGTAGATTATCAAAAAAAAATCTGAAAAATATCTATGCACTAGATATTAATGTCCTTGATCAAAAAAAAATAAAATTGAAACTTGATACATACAAAAAAAATTATGTTTTAGCCAGTAAATCACGCCTAAATTATAACTGGTTTGACTTTAGGAAAACAATATTAAATGAAATTCTATGAAACCAATTCAGTGCACTAGATATCGTAGTTATGAATCTAAATTCAAAAAAAATAGAATTTTATCCTCCATAAAATAAAGGTTATGTGTTATCCAATAATGCCACTCTTTAAAAATGGTGTTTACTATTAAAAATTAGTTTTTGAAGGAGATGGAAAAAGAAGTGCAATATGATTCCAAAAATTTTGAAAAAAAAAAATTAGAATTTAAAAAAAAATGTCACAAATCACTACTCTACATCATCTTCAAATTCCTCATGGTTCAGCTCTATAGGTGCCTGGAAGTGAAGATTTAATTAGAAAAAAATAGTTCAATGTCCAATTTGGCCAAAAATTGTAAACCAATATTGTGGGATCACCCTACGATAGTGATATAATCAAGCTTAGAATCATCATCATTCCCCAAATACTCATAGAAAAATAAATACAAAGGAGAAATGACTCATAGAGAGTGAAAAAAAGGAGAATATTTTGGGTCAACATGGAAGAAACCTAAATGTCTCAACACCTTACATCATCCCCAAAAAGAAAACATGGGACAAATAAAATGGTAATGGCTATGATAGATAGAAGAATGCATATACAAATAGAAGATTGCCACAATATATTTGCTTCCTTTGTATCCTTGCACCAACAGAATGCCAAGGGTCATCCAAAGTAGGCTCAAAAAATAAATACATGCCAAGTAGCATAGTACACAAGATCAAATTATGCACATGAAATCAAACAAAGAACATGAAAAGAAGACAAAGAAAAGACTAGTATGACACATGTGAGCCAACCTGAAGTAGGTCATCTAGATACCAATCTTTCTTATCATATACAGAAGGCAGATGACTAGACAAAGGGTCAAGAATGAGTGCCAAACTAGGACAATCACTAGGTTCAACATGTGGTGATGCACTTTTATTAGGAGGATCATCATTGTTGTTATCATCTAAGCTCATGGAAGAGGAAAACAATAAATTCAACTCATTATGCACTTCCTCATTGATCTTAGCCACCTCATCATCATCATCCAATTTAATCATAATATGAGGCTAAATGATGATGTCCATAGAAGTTTCATGTTTCAATTGTGGTGAAGGTGGAGAATGTTTGAGCTAAATTTTGGTCTTGTTTTGCTTCTTTGTTATTTTCTTTTAACTTACGAGCAATAGCATGACATCTACACCTACGCTCTTTAGAATTTTGATTTCTTCTTGCATAATTCTCAAGTTGAGATTATGTAGGAGTGGATTTATCAACAATAGCTTTCTTTTCTTCCTACAAGGGAGGAATGAAAGGAACCATGGAAGGTTGTTCAACCAATTTCTCTTTTGGTTTATAAACTTGCTTGATCTTAAGAGACACAATAAGAAATATATGGTTATATCTTGGTCTCTTATAGGAAATAGGTGAAGGAATCATGGTTGATTTTTCTTGATTACTTGGAAGGGATTTTGGTTCAATCATGGGTTTTTCAATGATAGGAAACTCAAGAATTGGTTGAGGGATATTGCTAAGAGATAATTTTTCTATGCGCTTTGCCTTGAACTTTTGGTAAGATTTGAAAAAGAAGTCCTCATGAGGATTAATAGGTTCCATAGGTTCAGGGAAAAATAAATCCAATGACAAGAGACAAGATCAAAGCCACTATGATGCACAGTGAAAATTTAATTGCTAAAGGGAATTTTTAAGCACTTATGCACTATTGAAAAGATGGCATCCATGGATTGTAGCCATGGATAACCTAGCTTCACACTGAATTGGTCTAATGAAAAGATGATGGAGAATGAGACATCTAATTTTTTTAGTCCAAATTTTAATGGGAGAGTGATCAAACCTATCATAGGGAAAAAAAAACATTATGTGTTTTGATCCATGCATTAGATTGTTTATAAGAGTCTTGATAAATTTCATTCACAAATAAGAATTCCTCTATGATCACATTCTCTACACAAATGGGATCAATTAATATCTCATTATTAGGCTTGTCATTCATTCTTATAGCTATGTAAAGAGGGCCATCAAAAGCATTGTAACATGTCAACCCTTCAATGAAGTAAGTTTTCACATTTGCAAGTAAATAAACTATGTAATAAGTCATTGCAATAAAAAAATTCTTTCTTTATTGAAAGTATACGTACAAAGATTCCATAACATAATACTATAAGGATTCAAATTCATCACAATAATTTCCCAAGGTACAAACTTACAATAATGCATACATTTGCAAACATATCTCAATAAGATTTAGAAAAAATATCTTATAGATGATCCAAGATCCTTTCTAATCTTGATTCTTTTGTCGCCTGTTGTGGAGGAGAAGTATCACTCAAGCACTTTTCCACCAACCACATACTCTTATGATGTCCCTCACACATAAATGATTCAATAGATGGTTGTTCCCTTCGACAAAGGTATTGATAAAGTAACTGAATAACGACAACCAACTAAGCAAAGTGTTGTGTCCTACATAACTAGAACTTGTGAACCCATAATCTAGAACTAGCATGTAATACTAGATCATGATGAATTGATAATGGAGCCAAAGGAAGTCACACTACTCTGGCCAAAGTGTTCTCAAGTGATAATTTGAATGGTCATCTATCACATACACTAATTAGGGCCAATTTTACTTAAGGCCATCTTAAACTACACAGGAATTTCCTTAAATGCATTATCTATCACCCTCGAGATAACCTATCACCATAGCTACATACTGGAAATAAATCTACTTTAACAAATTAAATACATAAGCTATCTCCCATACTAGATAACAATCCTAGGAGTATGCACTAGCTTCCCTAGTTAAATCACAAACCAAGAAAGAGTAATTCATATATGCCACTCTTTTTTAATCATATCTAGTATGTAATACCTATGATAAAAACCAACCTCCTATTATGGAGTACATATAAGCACATCATAAAAACAACATAATAGCTTCTATTTCCTTTTCAAAGCCATAATAGTTTCCCTAAATGCAAGTGTCCATAATAGACAATTTAAAACATTCATGGAGAACAATCTTTCAAACTAAAATAATAAAGAAGAAATATCCTCATGACCGTTTTCACTTATACAATCAATTCACTGCAATGTAGCTTCCCCAAACATCAGTTTGTTTGATTGAACTTCTCAAGAGATGTCACAATAGACCTCTATTACTTAATTTGGTTGAACAATTCTTTTTAAATACTATCCTCACCAAAATATAAAAGAACTCTCTCTCTCAAATAAAACTAAGTAAAGCTAATAATAATGCGAAGTAAAAATGCTTGCAAAAATGCATCTTCAAAAAATAAGTTTTCCTTGCTATTTATATAATAGGAAAGAGACCTCACATCCTATAGAATAGGCATGGATGCTAATAGAAATTATCATTCACACTCTAGTCACTCGACTTAGCAAAAAGGTGGCACAAAATTTAAGAACTTACTAAACTAATCATAGCTACAAATCGACCTTGTTGATTGATAGCAATAAGAGACTTATTCAAATCAACACATGATTGATAAGATGCAATTCAAATTACTCAAATAATGGATATCTACAACAAACAGGTTTCCAAAGGTGGTGCCAAGTAAATACTCTCTATCCAATAATTGGCATGGTTTCCATCTTATTTGAAATAGTAAATATCCAATATGCAACACCAAGCTTGCACTAACTAATTCTTGGTATGAGTTGATTATGATAATTAATCAATTTGAAAAAGTTGTCAACTTGTTTATTCATTACCTTACACACCTTTTACAGATGTTGGTTAAAGCTCAATGATATGGAATTTAGAGTTCTACCAAGTGAAAGAATATTCCACTAAAGGCGTCAACTTAGTATTCACCTTACATCAACTTAATGTTGCATGCTAATTTGTTGATTACTCGCTTCTATAAGTGTGGCCAACATGAGTTATATTCAGCCTCATTAAGTACAATCATAAGTATCAACTAATCAGCCATGAATTAATTTTAATAATCAACCTCTATCATTATTAATGATAGTCAATTTCCAAGCAATAATTAATATATTAAATATATATAAATATCAATGTATTTATATGTATATGTATATATGTGTTAATATATATTTATATATATAACACACATCAACTAAACATGTATACATTCGATATACAAATTAGTATAAGTAAGATAGTATTCACATAATAATCACAATATATCGATTGTATATGTATATATATATGTTAAAATATATTTATATATATAACATACATCAACTAAACATGTATACATTCGATATACAAATTAGTATAAGTAAGATAGTATTCACATAATAATCACAATATATCGATTGTATATGTATATATACATATATTGACGCATTCATATAGGCATGTCCACTAGCCATCGTATGCATGTATCGATACATATACATATGGATATATGTATATACTATACATACATATATATATATATATGTACACATTTGATTCACATATAACCACTCACAATTACTATTGTCTTGATAACATTTATGGGCAATACGTCTACACATATCAATATACATGTCATTAGATCCTATTGACATGCATGTGTATATATATATAGTTACTCCACGTACATCATTCTTATTAATATAACTATAATAATTCAAGAAAGAACTCTAAATCTAAAATAGATAAACATCACCCAATATGCACTCTATAGTAAACAAGACCCTACTAATATAGACACAACAACTAAGGATGACTTACCAACTTCCCACATAATGACTCCACTCAATTATTCTACTGTGGTGTGTGTATGCTCAAATAGTTTTCATTATCGGTTACCTGACCAAGTTCTTCTCTTGAGTGATACTTCCCCTCCCCCTAGAGGAATTGAACATATACCTGCAACCACTAACACATGCACATGACAGTCAGTTATTCACAACTTATGCATATACATAATACATCTCCAAAGTTAGAATATTAATTCAATAAGCATTCATACACATATATGCAGTACAACATCAAATGTGATAACATTCACATACAATGCATTGATAACAAAATACAAGCACAATTTATTCATCTCTAGAATTCACATTACATTTATATTTACCCTACATAATAGTAAATAGTAATTACAAAATTGGGGTGTAACATGCTCCCCCCTTGTGAATCATTGTCCCAGATGATTTTATGTAGAAACATGAAGAAAAAAAAAACAACAATCAACATATTTTTTTCAGCATTCTCAAAAGCATCAAGAACATGACGAATTTTTTTCTGAATCTTAGCATAGTCCTCCCAAGTGGTTGAGTCTTCTTCATATTGGTCCCACTGGGATTTGCATTGCAATACTTCTTTGTTATGAAAGTGAAGCTTACGTGTTCCGAGCACCTTGACAGGCTTGAGAGTTACCACTCTAAGGTCCTATACCTGTAAAGCAATCCAATCAATCACATGATTATCACCTAGAATATACTTTTTGAGGTAGGACACATGGAAGACGTTATGCATTCTGGAAAGAGCTAGTGGAAACACAATTCAATAAGCTATTAAATTCACATCCTCAAGAATCTCAAAAGGTCGTACATAATGCAAGGCTAACTTAGAAGACTTTCCAAATTTAATGGAGCTTTTGTAAGGTTTCACTCTCAACAACACTTTGTCACCTACCATAATATTGTAGGAAACTCTTTTGGCATCAACATAGCTTTTATGCCAGTCATTAGCTTTACCCAATATTTGCTTAGCAATCTTAACTTGCTCCTCCATTTTTGCTAAAATTTCTAGCCCAAGACTCACTTTGTCTTCAAGTATGTCCCAACTTATAGGAGTTTGACACTTTCAACCATATAATTCTTTGAAAGGATCCATCTTTATTGTAGAATGATAAGAATTGTGGTAGGGAAATTCTACTAAGGGTAAGTAGTCTTCTCACTTGTACTATTGATCCATACAATGCATCCTAAGTAGGTCTTCCAATACTTGATTCACCCTTTCAGTTTTCCTATATGTTTCTAGATGATATGCTAAGTTAATATTCAGTTGAGTCTCGAGTGAAGAAAACAAGGTTTTCCAAAACCTAGAAGTGACTCGTGCATCCCTATCTAAGATTATCTTTTTAGGAATCCCATGCAGACTAAACACTTCTTGCACAATTTTCTTAGCTATGATAGGTGCTTCATCAATTATATTCCTAGGTATAAAATGTGCTATCTTGGTAAGATTATCTACAACAACAAGAATGCCATTTTGCTTATTTCTTGACATAGGAAATCCTTGCACAAAATCCATACTTATGACTTTCCACTTTCTCTTTGGTATATCATGTGGGTATAACAAGCGTATAGGATGATGATGCTCCACTTTCACCCTTTGACATTTAAGACAGCTAGCCACAAATCTAGTAGCATCCCCTTTCATCCTTTTCTAGAAGTATAATGGATTTACATTTGCCATCATTTTCATCACTCTAGGGTGTCCAAAGTATGGTGCTTTGTTTACTTCCTTCCATACTAGATTTCTTAACTCTTATATGTCAGGTACATACATTCTACCCTTATATCTAAGTTATCCATTAGGTTCAAAATGAAAACCTTCATACCTAGAATCTTATGGATTGCTAGTGAGTGCTTTCTTGACTTGCAAGTAGTACTCATCCTTTTTTCATTTTTGTAACACTTTCCCTTTAAAGTCAGTTTGAATCATTACTATAGAAGCAATATGTCATCTTCGACTCAAAAGCATCAACAACCCAATTTTCCTTTCCTTTTATATAATTGATATTGAAGTCATAATCATCTATTAACTCTAACTATCTTCTCTATCTAGAATTTAGATTAGGTTGACTGAAAAGTTACTTTAACCCATTATGATCAATTTTCATCTCAAAGGGTTTTCCTAACAAATAATTCCTCCACATTTGTAATGTGTGAACTATAGTTGCTAATTCTAAATCATGCGATGCATAATTCATCTCATAAGGTTTTAGCTTCCTAGATTCATAAGCAATTACTTTCCCATCTTGCATTAAGACACCTCCTAAACCATCTTTGGATGCATATGTGATAATAATAAAGTTACTTTCAAGATCTGGTACTTTTAAGATTGGTGAGGTGGTTAACTTCTCTTTGAGTAGGTCAAAAGCTTCTTGACACTTCTTAGTCCATTGAAATTTCTTTCCTTTATTTTGTAAAGAAGTAAGTGGAAAAGTGATTTAGAGAAGTTTGCAACAAACTTTCTATAATACCCTACTAGACCCATGAAACTTCTCATCTCAAACACAGTCTTAGGTATAGGCCACTCAAGTACTACCTTGATCTTACCTGGATCTACTAAAATTCCATCTGCCAAAATTATATGCCCTATATAATGTACCCTCTTTTGGAAGAATGTACACTTATAGAGTTTAGCATACAACTTATGTTCTCTAAAATGTTGTAAAACTATTTCTAAGTGCCTGCAATGTTCCTCCTCATTTCTATAATAAATCAGGACATCATCTAGAAAAACTAATACAAACTTGTCTAGGAATTCCTTGAATACACTATTCATTAGGTTCATAAATGTTGCAAGTACATTTGTTACACCAAAGGTTAAAACAATGATCTCATAGTGTCCATATCTAGTTTTGAATGAATTTTTAAAGATGTCTTCATCCTTAATCCTCAATTGGCAACATCTAGATCTCAGATCTATTTTAGATAATACGACAACTCCCATCATTTGATCAAAAAGATCATTGATGCATGGAAATAGATACTTGTTCTTAATTGTAGATTTATTAAGCATATGGTAGTCGATGCACAAATTCAAAGTACCATCCTTCCTTTTAAAAAAGATGACTGGTGCTCCCCAAGGCGAAACACTTGGTCTTATCAACCCTTTAGACAAAATTTTGGCCTTAATCTCCATAAGATTAGTGGTTGTCATCATATAGGGTACCTTGGAAATAGGTTTAAACCCTAGAACTATATCAATAGAGAAGTCAAATATTCTTTTCGGTGGAAACCCTGGTAACTCATTTGGAAACACATCCAAAAAATTTCTCAATATTGGATACTTCTCCATATTCTACTTTCTAGTTTCATCTATTTCACCATCTTCTAATTCTTGAAAGCTCTATAATTCCAAGTTATCATGATCATTTTCCAGTTCTTCAACCTTGACGACAAAGAGTTTAAACCCTTTTTCTTAGCTCTTAATAGTTGCATTGTCATAATTTGACAAATCCTGACCTCTCTAGGTATCACTTGAAATTTTACTTGATTACCAAAATCATCTAGGAATTCTATTGTCTTAGCATGGAAATCTACATTAGCCCTATGTCTCCACAACCAATTCATACTAGGATACATCCTATTATCCTTGAGGTGCAACATATAGGTTTACTTCCATAGAAAAACTAGGTAGCTCTATCCTAGCCTCCAATAGACTTTGTTCCACCTTTTCTCTTGTATGGTTTGCATACTCTACATCCCAAGATAGTACCATCTATCCAACCCTCCTAGATAATTTTTTATCTACTCTAGGTGAAATAAAATTCCCAATTGCACTAGTATCAATAAGAACATAAATAGGTAAGCCAAACAAAATACCTAGCATTTCAACTGGTGTTACTTGATACTCCACTTGATGATCATCCACAACTGCATGTATCTTTTTTTCAAACATCACCTATTAGGTGGGTAAGGAATTACCATATGGTCATGATCCAGAAGGTTTATTAGGACATTCGTTAGCATAGTGTTCCACTCCACATGTATAACATTGGGAAAGGACCAATGTTGGAACCATTCCTCTTACACTCTCTTCTTGAATCCTTTCCATCATTGTGGAACCACTTTCCCTTTTTCCTTGGAACATTTTGCATAGATTCAACCTTCTTTGGAGCTAGCTTGTTAGGAACTTCCACAACCTTCTTGTGATCTCTACTTTCTTGATGAGTGGAGTTAGCCTTGAGATTTTGCTCCTGTTTAATTGCTTTTCCATATACAAGATCCATTGTTGTTGGACCATGCATACCCACTTATCCTTTGATCTGATTGTTAAGTCGCATAGTAAACTTTCTTATGTGAAAGCATTCATCTTTTTGATATATGGGAATGTAATTCAGAAGTCAGGTAAACTTCTCCCAATACTTGTTTCTCATCATATTACCTTGTTTCAAACCCTAGAAATTTGATATTTTTTGGTCATAGCAAAGTTGGAACAACCATCTCTGGCGAAAAATCTCAACAAATTCTCCCTATATCAACTTCCATGAATTAATATTGAGTTCCAAATTTTTGTTCATCCACTAGTTAGAGGCTTCTCCTACTAATTGGTATGTACCCCAAGTGGATTTAGTGGTCTTAGTGTAGTTTTGGATTTCAAAATACTTTTCCATTTGGACAAGCCACTCCTCAACCTCATCTCTACTAGCACTTCCATCAAACTTGGGTGGGGTAATCTTCTTCATGTCCTTGGAAAGTTAAAATCCATACGATTCATATTTCTTTCCTCAGATGGTGTAGGTGATTTTTCCCTCTCATGATCATAAGTTTCATCATGCCCATGAGAAGAGTTTTCTCCCTCATGCTCACTAACGAGAATTTATTTCGCTTCCCTATCCTTAGCTCTTTCCTCCTCAAGGTTATCCAACCTTGTTGTGATCTGGTCAAGTATAGCTTCAATCCCCATGCGTCCTTTCCCAACAACTTCTTGACTTCCACCAGGGTTAGTTTGTGTCCTCACCATCTTCACAAGGTTAGTTTTTACTTGAATGTTTATCCATGTTAGACTAAATTATGTTATCAACGATCTTATGGAAAAAATTAAAAATGGCACTCATAAACACATAAAGAATTGCACATAAGATTAAGAACACACATTTTTTTATTAATATATAATTTTATTCATTTCATAAGGATTTCAATATCCCTTTGATTACACAGAGTGACTATTTAGACAGTTGAGTGGAGAGTATCCCTCAGATTCACTTTTCAACACATATCTTAATGGAGTATAACCTATAGAGTGAGATTGTTTCTCATCTCTCATTTGTTCATACCTATCCCAAAAAGGAATAGTAGCCTTCATATTTTTCATCCGATGCATAGTTATGAGGTACATATCTCTCATATTCGTTACTTGAGGAAATTGAAATTACTTCCACCAGTGGAATAACTCTAGGGTCTCTAAAGGTAAATTCCAAATTGACACTCCCTTTTGAGGGCATATCCTTGGAAAGTGATAATGACCTAGACTTCTCTAGTAAGATAGAAGGTAGGTAGTTGTACTTGGCCTCCATCTTCATCTTACTCTTCACATTGCTGATCTAAGAAAGTGCTTGACTAAAGGTTTCATTTTCACTCAACTAGACGACATTGTCAAAGTTGGTACCCTCTATGATTCTAATGATGGATTCTCTTTCCTTCTTGGCCTTTAGGTAGCACTCATTTTCAATTACTAAATTTCAAGTTGTTAATATGAGATGCACCATCCTAGCACAAGAATTTCCAAACATTAGATAATGTTGGATTGAAAAAATGATGAGTTGATAGGTTCTAGAGTTAAACCTGGTAGCTCTGATACCACATGTAATAGTCCAACCCTTCAATGAAGTAAAAACTCCCAAGTTTTCACTTTACAGGTAAATAAACTATGTAATAATCCATTGCAATAAAAAATTTGTTTTCTTTATTGAGAGTATACATACAAATATTCCATAACATAATAAAATAAGGATTCCAATTCATTACAATAATTTCACAAGGTACAAACTTACAATAATGCATCCATTTACAAACATAGCTCAATGAGCTTTAGAAAAAATAGCTTATAGACAGTCCATGACCCTTCCTTTCAAATCTTGGTTCTTTCATCACCTACTATGGAGGAGAAGCATCACTCAAGCACTTTTCTGCCAACCATAGACTCTTATGATGTGCCCCACACATCTATCATTCGATAGATGGCATTTCCCTTCGACGAAGAGATTGGTAGAGTAACCAAATAACGACAAAGAACTGAGCATAGTGTTTTGTCCTACATAACTAGGACTTGTAAACCCACAATTTGGAATTAGCATGTAATACTAGATCATGGTGAACTAACAGTGGAGCCAGAGGCAGTCACACTACTTTGGCCAAAGTGCTCTCAAATGGTAATCCAAATGAAGGTCATCTATCACATACACTACTCAGGGCCTTTTTGACTTAAGGTCATCCTAAAAGATGCATAGGTATTTCCTTCAATGGATAATCTCTCACCCCAGAGATAACCTATCACCATATCTACATACTTGAAATAAATCTATTTTAACAAAGTATACACAAAAGCTACCTCCCATACTTGATAAAAATCCTAGTAGTATAAACTAGCTTCCCTAGTTAAATCACAAACCAAGCTAAGAGTAATTCATATACCACTCATGTTTAATCATATCTAGTATGTAATAACTATGATAAACACCAACCTCCTATTATGGAGTACATACAAGCACATCATGAAAACATCATAATAGCTTCTATTTCCTTTTCAAAGCCATAATATTTTCCTTAAATGCAAGTGGTCATAATAGACAATTCAAAACATTCATGGAGAAAATTTTTCAAACTAAAATAATAAAGAAGAAATATCCTCATGCCTATTTTTGCTTATCCAATCAATTGACTACAATGTAGCTTTCCCAAACAACAACTAGTTTGATTGAACTTCTCAAGAGATGTTGCAATAGACCTCTATTACTTAAGTTGGTTGAATACTTCTCTTCAAATACTATCCTCACACAAATATAAAAAAAAATCTCTCTCTCAAATAAAACTGAGTAAAGCTGATAATAATGTATATTAAAAACACTTACAAACATGTGTCCACAACAAATGAGTTTTCCCTACTATTTATATAGCAACAAAGACACCTCACATCTTACAAATTAGTCATGGATATTGACAATAATTGACATGCACACCCTAGTCACCCGACTGAGCAAAAAGGTAGCAAAAATATAAGAACTTACTCAACTAATCACAGCTATAGATCAACCTTGTTGATTGAAAACACTAAGAGACTTATTCAAATCAACACATGATTGATAAAGTGCAACAATTGACATCTACAACAAACATGTTTCCAAATGTGACACCAAGTAAATACTCTCTATCCAACAGTTGGTGTGGTTTCCATCTTATTTGAAACAATGAATATCCAATATGCAACACCAAGCTTGCATTGATTAATCCTTGGTATGAGTCAATTCAGTTAATTAATCAATTCGACAAAGTCGTTGATTTGTTTATTCATTACCTTACATTCCTTTTATAGATGTTGGTTAAAGCTCAATGATATGGCATTTAGAGTTCTACCAGATCAAAGAAGATTCCACTAAAGGCATTGACTTAGTCTTCACCTTACATCAACTTAATGTTGGGTGCTAATTTTTAGATTACTCGCTTCTATAAGTGTGGACAACATGAGTTAAATTCAGCCTCATTAAGTACATTCAAAAGTATCAAATAATCAGCCATCAATTAAGTCTAATAATCAACCTTTATCATTGTTAATGATAGTTGATTCCCAAGCAATAATTAATATATTAAATATATATAATATTACATATATATATAAATATCAATGTATTTATATGTATATGTATATGTATATATATATGTTAATATATATTTATATATATAACATATGCCAACTAAGCATGTATACATTCAATATACAAATTAATATAAGATAGTATTCACATAATAATCACAATATATCGATTGTATATGTATATTGGTATATGCCTCTATGTACATGTATATGTATGTATACATATATCGACACATTCTTATAGGCATGTCCACTTTCCATTGTATGCATGTATGGATACATATATACCACTCACAATTACTATTGTATTGAGAACATTTACAAGTGGTACATCTACACATATGCATATACATGTTAGATCTTATTGATATGTATGTGTATATATATACACTTACTCAACGTACGTCCTTCTTATCAATATAACCATAATAATTCAAGAAAAAACTCTAAATATCAAATAGATAAACATCACCCAATAGTGCACTCTATAGTAAACAAGACCCTACTAATGCAAACACATCAACTTGATGCAGGAGCATCCAATGGTGTAAGGGCAATCTTGCATCACCCAAAAATAGTTAAATTTCAAGTTTCTCAAATTTTAGATGTTTTTTACATTTTTGGATACCATTTTCATCATAATGAAATTCCCAATTTATGGTTTTTATTTTCTATTCCTGGGTTGAAAGATATTGCAGTTTTAGTTTCCCAAATTTGTACCTAAAAATTTTTCGAGTTAGATTTGAGTCACTTAGATTTCCTGAAATGGTCCCAAAACTTACTAAAATTGGTGTAGCAGATTTTGAGCGCATTATTGACTTTGAGACCTTTCCAATGGTTCAAACGGTTCATGAATCGGAGTCCCAGATCAAAAGTTATGGCCCCGGGAAGTTGGCGCACTTTCTAGAAGATACAATTGCAAATGTTCTTTTGAAATTTGAACTTCAAGTTGTAATTTTTTTGTGCCAAACCACCTAAACTCAAACTTGAATGTTTTTTTGGCTCAAAAACTAAAAAGTAGCTCTATTTATGGATGGGTTTCTAATTTTTGGGTAACTTTTTGGGGACAAGCTCGCATATTACGAAAGGGTGATTCTATAGCTTTTTGTAACTTGCATGTGTTGTAGAACTTGGGGATTTGAAATTCCTCTGCATGTAAGAAGCTCCATTTTCTAAATAATAAAATTATTCTCTTGTTTGTAGGTTATTTTCTAAGTCTCAGGCTGCACCCTCATCAAGTGGTATCAGAGCCAGGTTTTCTTAAGCATGTGGATAGATCGCTGATCGTGAGGCAGTTTGCACCAGGACCGTGGTTGTGGGTCGAGGTCAAGAAAGATGCCTCCAAGAGTGATGCCTGGTAGGTGTGGTGGTGCCAGAGGTGGTCGAGGTGGCAGAAATACTAGTGGAAGAGATGCACTAGCAGCCCTCCAAAGACAAATTGATGCGTTACAAGAGCAATTGAGAAGAGGGTTAAACCTAAGGGAGGAAAGTGAGGATGAAGGAGATGAAGAAGGTTCAAATGTAGAAGAGGAAGAAGAAACAATTGATCAAGACAAAATGCGGCTAATAGGGGCCATTTCAAAGATCGAGAAAAGACCCAGAGCAGAAGTCCCCAGTTATTCCGGAAGTCTAAACCTGGAACAGTTGATTGCTGGATCAACGAGCTAGAAGAATATTTTGAGTATGAGGAAATAGAAGACCCAGATCGGGTTAAGTTTGTGAAAATGAAGTTGAAGGGCCATGCCAATATTTGGTGGAAAGAGGTCCAGTTGGAAAAAAATCAAAGAGGAAAAGGAAATATCACCAGATGGGATCGCATGGTAGAGAAACTGAAGAAGCAGTTCATACTAGTGGACTATGAGTTAGATCTGTTGAAGAAATTGCAAGGGTTGAAGCAAGGAAGTAGATCTATCAAAGAATATACTAAATATTTTCACAAGATAATCATCAGAATGGGCCACATAGAGGCCAATAAGGAGAAGGTAGCTCGATATCTTAATGGGTTACGACCGAGCATTCAGGAGGAGTTAAGCCTAGTCAGAATGACCACCATTGAGGATGTGTATCAATTTGCTATGAAGGTGGAAGAGAAATTGAACAAAAAAATTGTTTGAAAGCAAGAAGGACGAGGAGGTCAAAGTGGAAGGGGCAGTGGAAGACCTCTACGAAGCTGAAATGATGATGAAAAGAAAAGTGAAGATGTGGGTACCAGCTGAAGCCAAAGGAATGACAACTTCTACCGCCCTCATGATCAAAATAGTGGTGATCAAAGAGGTAGAGAATGAGGGAGATATGGAAAAGGATCTAGAAGAGGTGGTTTCAAAGGAATGTGTTTCTAGTGTGGTGAAGAAGGGCATCAAGCCTATGAATGTCCACAACACCAAGGAAGGGAAGAAAAAAGGCCAGAAGGTCATGCAAGGGTTGCGCATGCAGATGAGGAGGCCCAATCTAAACATTCAGATGATGCTAAAAGGGGAGAAGCCGTAGTGATTAGGAGAGCCCTGGTGATTGAGGAAAAGGAACTAGAATAGAGGAATAATTTTTTTCGCACAAGGTGCAAGTGTGAAGGAAAATGTTGTGATGTCATTATAGATGGTGGGAGCACCAATAATCTGGTGTCAGAAGAGATAGTCCAAAGTTGAACCTGAAGAAGGAAAGGCACCCACATCTGTATCGGATTGCCTAGTTGTAGAAAAACCACAAAGTTTTGGTTAATGAGCAGTGCCTAGTAAAGTTCAAGATTGGGAACTACCATGATGAGGTACTCTATGATATCATCCCCATGGATGCATGTCACATGTTGTTGGGGAGGCCATGGCAGTTCAATAGGTGAGCTATACATGATGGCCATGCAAACACTTATTCCTTGACAAAGGATGGGGTTCGTCACAAGTTGAAACCCCTAAAGGAGACTAAAGAAGGTACGCATTAGTCTATAATTTGTTATGTACATGGAAGAAATTTTTTAGAAGGTATGAAGCATGAGCATGTGTGTTATGCATTGATTCCTAGAGTGAGTAAGGAGGATAGTGAGAAGGTTCTAGATTAAGTTTCTAGGATGTTGGATGAGTTTCAAGATATTGTTTTTGATAATGTACCTGAGGGTTTACCACCAATAAGGAAGATCAGTCATCAGATTGACTTGATTTCTAGAGCCAGTTTACCAAATAAGGCAGCTCATAGAATGACTCCAACAGAAAATGAGGAGTTGAATAGACAAGTTCAAGAGTTGTTGAGAAAAGGTTTGATATGGGAGAGTTTGAGTCCATGTGCAGTACCTGCAGTACTAGCACTAAAGAAGGATGGGGAGTGGAGGATGTGTACAGATTCCCGAGCCATAAACAAGATAACAATCAAGTTTAGATTTCCCATACCAAGGATGGATCACCTGATGGACTGTTTGAGTGGAGCTCAGTACTTCACAAAGATTGGAGCAGTGTTGAGCCAAGAAGGTAAGCCCATTGCCTATTTCAGTGAAAAGTTAAATGATGCCAAGAGAAAGTATTTTGTATATGATCAAGAATTTTATGCAATAGTTCAAGAATTAAATAAATGGAGACATTATTTGTTGCTGAAGGAATTTGTTCTATATACTGATCATCAGGTCTTGTAGTACCTAAATAGTCAGGGAAAATTAAATCAGAGGCATATGAAATGGGTAGAGTTTTTGCAGAGTTATACCTTTGTTTTTAAACATAGGAGTGGGAAGTCAAATAGGGTTGTAGATGCCTTAAGTAGGAGGCATACATTGATGAAAAAGATGCAAATTGAAGTGGTTGGGTTCAATGAACTTAAGACACTATACAAAGAAGATCCTGATTTCATAGAGGCTTGGAAATCTTGCAAGGAACCTATTACAGTGGACAGGACAAGGTGGCTGGATTTCATAATCTAGGATGGCATATTATTTAAGGGAAGTCAATTGTGTATCTCGAGGAGTTCCATGAGGGAGAACCTGATAAAGGAGAAGCATAGTGGAGGAATGGTAGGATATTTTGGTTGGGATAAGACCATTGCCATTATCAGTGGGCATTATTATTGGCCTCAGTTGTCATAGGATGTGAAGAAGTTTGTACAAAGTTGCAAGGTATGTCAGATGGCTAAAGGAGTGAGCTAGAATATAGGCTTATATCAACCCTTGTACCAGAGAGGCCATGGGAGGATATAAGTATGGACTTTGTTCTTGGTTTTCCAAGGACACAATGAGGGAATGATTCAGTCTTTGTTGTGGTTGATAGGTTTTCGAAGATGGCACATTTCATTCCATGTCAGAAGACCCATGAAGCAGTCCACATTGTTGACTTGTTCTTCAAAGAGGCAATGAGGTTACGTGGTCTTCCAAAGAGTATTGTTTCAGATCGTGACACCAAATTTGTGGGATACTTTTGGAGGACCTTGTGGAAGAAGTTGAAGACAAAGTTGAAGTTCAGTTCTGCACACCATCCACAAATAGATGGGCAGACAAAGGTTGTTAATAGGAGTCTGGGTAACCTACTGAGATGTTTGGTAGGAGATAAACCCAAGGGATGGGACTTGATCTTACCCCAGGTAGAATTTTCTTACAAAAATTCTGTCAACAGAAGCACTGGTAGATCACCGTTCCAGATTGTGTATGGAGGTAGCCCCAAAACAGCTCCAGAATTGAGGAAGATGGACCAAGAGAAGAAAATAAGTGCTAAAGCCGAAGATTTTGTAGAGCACATCAAGAATATACATGAGAAGGTACGAGAACACATTAGTAAGATGAATATGCAATATAAGGCTAAGGCAGATTAGAAAAGGAGGAATAAGGAGTTTCAGACTGGCGATGAAGTAATGGTCCACTTGAGGAAAGAAAGGTTTCCCATGGGAACCTATAACAAATTGAAGATGAAGAAATTTGGTCCCTGTAAGATTTTGAAGAAGCATGATTCAGGGAATGCATATGGGGTAGAGTTGCTTGATGGAATCAACATTTCCCCTGTGTTCAACATTTTAGATTTGAAAGAGTATCATGAAGGTGGAATGGAGGAAACATGAGAAATAGGGTAGTATGGCATTCCAACACCTACTTTAGAAAGGGATAAAATTGAAAGCAATATTGGATAGTCATGTGGGAAGGAGTACCAGAAGTAGGCAGTATGAAGAATATCTGGTTAAATGGAGAGGAAGGCCTGTGGAAGATTCATCCTGGCTATCTAAGGCAGTAGTTGACCGGTTGGGTTTTCCTCAACCATTTGAGATGTGATGGGTCACTTCTCAAATTACCCTAGGTGTCTGATGCAGGAGCATCCAGTGGTGTAAGGGCAATCTTGCATCACCTAAAAATAGTTAAATTTCAAATTTCTTAGTTTTTAGATGTTTTTACATTTTTGGATACCCTTTTTGTCATAATAAAATTAGCAATTTATGGTTTTTATTTTCTATTCCTAGGTTGAAAGATATTGCAGTTTTAGTTTCCCAAATTTGCACCTAAAAATATTTCAAGTTAGATTTGAGGCACTTAGAGTTCTCAAAACGGCCACAAAACTTTCCAAAATTGGCATAGCAGATATCAAGCATGTTATTGACTTCGAGACCTTTCCAACGGTTCACGAATCGGAGTCCCGGATCAAAAGTTATGGCCTCGGGAAGTTGGTGCACTTTCTAGAAGATATAATTGCAAATGTTCTTTTGAAATTTGAACTTCAAGTTGTAATTTTTCAGCGCCAAACCACCTAAACTCAAATTTGAATGTTGTTTTGGCTCCAAAACTAAAGAGGAGCTCTATTTATGGGCAAGTTTCTAATTTTTGGGTAACTTTGTGGGGACAAGCTCGCATATTGCGAAAGGGTGATTCTGTAACTTTTTGTAACTTGCATGTGTTGTAAAACTTGGGGTTTTGAGATCCTTTGCATGTAAGAAGCTCCATTTTCTGAATAATAAAATTATTCTCTTGTTTGTGGGTTATTTTATAAGTCTCAGATTGTTCCCTCATCACAACTAAGGATGACTTACCAACTTCCCACATAATGACTGCATAATTATTCTACTATGGTGTGTATATGCTCAAATAGTTTTCACTACTGGTTACCTGACCAAGTTCTTCTCCTAAGTGATACTTCCCCTCCACCTAGAAGAATTGAACAAATACCTGCAACCACTAACACATGTGCACAATAGTCAGTTGTTCACAAATTATGCAATATACATAATGCATATCCAAAGTTAGAATATTAATTCAATAACCATTCATACACATATATATAGTACAACACCAAATGAGATAACATTCACATATAATACATTGATAACAAAATACAAGAACAATTTATTCATCTCCATAATTCACATTACATTCATATTTACCTTACATAGTAATACTAAATAGTAATTGCACAATTGAGGTTTAACATGCATGTTTAATTATATCATTTTGTGAGAAAGAAATATCAAGAGACATTTTGGTTTGGACCTTACAAGATTGAATGTCAATGAGGTTGTTTAGAGTGTTTATATCATCCCCATTATCAATCATGTCTTGTACATTGTCAACACTCATCACATCATTCTTGGTGTCACTAGCTTTAACAAATGAGATATTATTATTTGGAATTGGATTGGTAGATATTTGAAAATTTTGGTTAGGTGGGGCAATAGATTTATTTCCTTGATCATTAACACCAACAATCTGGATTTTATTAGAATCAATGAGGTCTTGCACACTATTTTTAAGATGCATATATCATTCAGTATCGTGTCCATTTTGTTAGTGATAATGGAAAAAGGAATTTGGATTATAGTTTAGGGGTAAAGGCTTATTAGGATAAGGGGTTTTAACATGAGGTATGTTAATTAAGTTCTTACCCATGAGTTGCAACATGATGGAATGAAAGCAATTGAGTAATGAGGTAAATTGTCTATTCTTGTCCCTGCATTTATATTGATTTGTTGTCTTTATAGAAGCCATTTGAGATTGAACTTGTTGAACTTTTTGAGGCACATTTATTTGTATAATCCCTTATTTTATTTCTTGAATGGTTGGAAATTATTATGAGGCATGAATTCAAATTTTTCAGGATGGTTGGATGAAGTTTTCACTTCATGATGACTAACTAAATTATGATATTCATGGAGAGTCATGCATAAGTGAGTGAAGGAAGGGAATCTCATTGTCTCAAGTTTATCTTGAATATTCATTTGCATTTTTTCAATGAAAATTTATTGAATATCAACATCAACAATCTTAATGTTGATTTGTGAGTAAAGCAAATGGTATCGTGTTATGAAATCAGTGACCTTTTCATCCTTGTTTTGTTTACATTTCATTAGATTGGGTAGGGCCATCTTGGGACCAATATGAACTTGGAAATGTTTAAGGAATCAACAAGCTCATGGAATGAACTAATTTAATTATTCGGTAAAGAGAAAAACCATTCCAAGGTTGTGTTTTTCAATGATCTAGGGAAAAGCTTAAGCAAGAGCTTTTCTTTGAAAATGAAGTCACTACATAAGGTTGTGTATGTTGAGACATGGTTACTAGGATCTCCTTTACTACCATATTTCTCAAATCTAGGAATCTCCATGCCTTGTGGAATTTTTGCTTCAATAGCTCCAATGATAATGGGTTGTGTTTGACATATTATGAAAGTTGGAAATTTGTTTTTTGGTTCAATGTGGAAATTTTTTGTTGGAGGGATGAAAATTTTTGCAAAAGTTTGTTCAAGATGAAATCATTGGCTATTTTTTGAGATGGAGGTGAAAAAGGTGTAGGTGTATATGTATTCGAAGGACAAGTGAATTGCAAGTTTGTGAGAGGTGAAAAATTAGGAGATAGAAGGTTTGAGTTCACAAAGCTAAAAGGATTTCCAGTGGACATAGCTAAGATTTGATTGACATTCGTAGTTGATTTCCTTGTTGTAGTAATAGTTGGATCAATGTATGTAGGAATAGACACCATAGTTGTACTAGGAGGAATTTAATTTTCACCTGAACTTTGAGTGTACCCCAAAGCTTGAGCACAACTAGCCATTGTAGGAACATGGTCATCAATAATATGATCCAATATTCACACAATTTTTATTCCCAATTCATTATAAAGCATTCTCCTCATGTTATCTATGATAGGAACCATAATACCAACAATATATTCAACAATCACAAGGTTTTGACATTTTTCTAAGGATTTATCTTTTTTTTTGCAAGTTCTCTTGAGGAATATGAGAAACAACAATTTTAACATTAACATGAGGGGAAGTCATCAGACATGTTATTTTAGGTATGGATTCCAACATGGTTTGACTAGTGTCAACACTATGAGTGAAAGAGTTAGAAAACCCAAGATCCATAATAGATGTACTAGCACAAGATTCCATGAGTCTCAAACTATGTCTCACTAAAGTATTAGCAATAGAACACCAAGTTGTAATAATCATGCAAGGTTGACCAAGCCAAAATTGTTCCCAAAATGCAAAAAAGGAATTGGACAAGTGTAACAAACATCCAAAAATAGGAAGCGCAATGCAAGTATGTAAAAAGATACTACATTTTTCAAATGACATGCGAGATTTTTTTTATTTTTGAATGCAAGAAACTAAAATGGTGTCTTTTGAATGCAAATTTTATGTTTGAATCATGCACTTGTTTTAACCAATTAACTTGAATGTAAAAAATTCAGAAAAAATAACCCTAGAAACTAAAAATGAGATTTCAAAACAATGATATACAAAGTAGACAAAGATAAATTAATGCCTAAAAATTCAGAAAAAGACCTATATAAGGACAGATTCGCCCTAGGGCGAATGGGTTCTTGCATAGGGATTGAAAATATTAAGTTATGAGTTTTTGAGTTGATGATTAAGGTCTCTAATTCAAGTTGTAGACAACTACTTTTAGTTGCATATTTGTAAAAAAATTGATGAAATATAAGTACAATTTGATGACAAACATCAAGAAAAATGATAACTTTCTAGATGCAATTTTGTTTGAAATTTTTGGTGCAAAAGATTGAAAGACACTAATATGTAGTCTTATGAAAAATTAATGTAATATGTATGCAAATTTTTTATTTATTTTTTTGAGTTTTTAAAGGATGCAAAATGCACTTTTAAAACCCTAAATTAAATGCAAACTAATGCAATTTTAAAAACTCTAAATGTGATGCAATGAAAACTAAATACAAAATCTTAGGCCTAGGGTTTGAAAGATACCCAAATCAAATAGCTTATAGTATATGAATGTCGGGTTCACCAAAATGAATAAATAAAAATAGGTTGTTCATGGGGATGTAGATAGATATTTTTAAAAATGGGATAAAATGAATGGTGATGTGTGAGTCAACCCTATCAGGAGATCTGATGTTTCCTTTATGACATAAAATGATAAATAGAACTGAAATGCACTTTTGGGATATGAAAATGAAATTTCTAATTAACTCAATTATGCAATGCAGAACTTGAAATGTAGATTTAAAGGACAACACAAACATAAACTACAACTTTCAAGAAATTTTGAGAAGGGTGAGATAACATATACTAGGCACTAAAAGTGGTTGTTGAGTGTCCTACTAGGATAGATTAACCCTAGGGTGAATGGGTCTCTATATAGGAATCCAAAATATACTTTCACAATCCTTTGGTCTTGAACTACACTTTTGATTCTACAAGATTCCACTCTCTAAAAGTCGAAAATAAATTTTACAAATGAGTTTGGAACCATGACTTGAAAATTTTGATAACAACTTGGACAACTTTGCAAAATTGCACTTTTGATCCAATTTCAATCCTTCTTCTCCTACAAATATTCACACACAAAGAGAGGGAGAAATTGTTTGTTTGTGGTGAATAGGGGTTTTCCTTGGTCAAAACCCGATTTGGTAATTAAACCTTGATATTGAATAATGATAAAATGAATAGAATTTGATGAATGGAAAATGGTATGTCACAACTCACCAAACTCTCAATGGTGGCCCTTAGAGGATTGGAGTCTAATAGGTCTCTCTAAGGATTGGATCTTGCATGAATTTGATTGAAGGATTACTTGATTTGATGCTTGAATGCTTGAAGCCTACATCACAATGTTAGCTCCAAAACATGACATGAACACACATGAAATTTGACATGATGATATTATCTTGATTACTTTTGTAGATTATTGATGAATCTTCTCTTCAATGCTCTTGATAATAGTATTTTCTCTTGTAAACTCTTGATAGTGTTTCTTCTTGCTTCTCTAGGTTTCGATTGATAAAATAACCTTGTATTTATATGTGTTTATCTAATTTCTTAAAAATTATATTTCATAGGTTGAAATTTGAAACTTGAATTTGAATCATTAAAAGACCACCTAAAACATACTAAAAATTAGGACCTAGGACTTAAGAAGAACCCATTCACACTTGGTCAAATGGGTCCTGGGACATAAATCTAGGACACTCAATTTCTATAGAAATTAATTTACTATTAGCATTTGTTTAATGTTGGTTTACCTTTTGGAAAAGGAGAATAATAAGGCTTAGGAATGCATAATTTTATTAATTATAAGTTGAATTAAGTCTAATTAATTAAGGGACCCAAAACATAGTGTGAAAATGTAAAGGAGTACATTTTTTCTATACTACAGGTTAATTAAGGAAAATGAATTCCAATCCATTACAAGGCTCAAAGATTTAGATATAGGTTTGATTGTCTCACATTCATGGTTAAAATTCAATCTAATCACCTTGTTGATCTCCATCTTAATAAAACACTACAAAAAGACTACACCACACACAAAATTTGAATCCTAGGTTGAGACATTAGACCTATGGTTCTATTTTTAGTTATTTCAACAACTATTACATATAGAAATATTATCATGAACTAACTAAAATTAACATGTGATTATGAACTACTAATTGAACTAGTTAGGTAAAACACCCGATGTTCATGCCAACACCCTCCTTAAGTACAACTTAGCAAGAAGTAAAAAATAAAAGAATTTATATATGATCCAAGGATATATGGATGGTCTTGGCTACTAGGCATGTTAGGTACCCATTTACAAATGATCTCATAGAATAAGTAAATGAGGAAAACCACACAATAAAAGATCCCTCTCCAAAAGAGAGAGTGCAAGAAAGCAATCATTGATAAGTGTTGATGGATAACTCAACATGAGCCCCAAGGACTATATCCATCACAAATATACAATCAAGAGCCTCCCATAAGAGAGAAAGAGAGAGAATATTTATCCCCCCCACTTTGTGTAATCTCTAAAAAAAATGGTAGATTCTTGAATAAAAACATGATCAAATTCCTACAAACAACATTCCTCACCTTGGGGAGAAACAAAACCAAGTATAGATGCCAAAATGCTTCTCATTTTGAATAATAATTGATAGGAAGAATGATGTTAGATGGTGTATCTAAAATCTACTCATGTTTCATCACGTCCATGGAAGATGATGTCACAATCAAATCAAGTACATTCATAATCAATAAAGAAGGTTACAAAGTAGGATGAAGTGGTAGTTTATGATTAAAAATATCCAAATAAAAGGATGGTTTGAAACTATTGTAATTATTTTCATCAAAGAGGAGAGATAACCCCTAAAATGTGTCCTCCAAATCTCTGATATGAGATCCATAAAATGAATCTGATATACTTGTCAAAATCTCATCCCAAAAGAATGAATTTGAAAGACAAAGACGTTCTTGCTGAAAAGGAATGATGGGAGCCTTGATCAATAAGTTTGAACTAGGAATCAATGAAGGTGAAGGACCAAAAACTCTCTAAATGAGGATAAGGACAATTTTAAGAAACCTCATCATCATCATCGAAAGATTTAAATCTCTCCAACGTATCAAACTCCTTAATAGTATCATAGTCATATGGTATTTTATCGTAATCATTAAGAGGTACAAGAAAATATGAGATCAAATCATTTGGGAATGGCTATGTATCACAATATCCATATATCTTCCAAAATTTAGTCTAAATAGAATGAGGACACTCAATATGTGCAGCATCATTTGAGGCTTTTGTTGATAATTATTTTTTCACATCACAACATAGATAACATAAGAAGTATTTTATCTCTCTTTAAAGGAAATATAACCTCTATGAATTTAGAAATATTACCCCAAGGATTTGATATTCAAGTCTTGACCTTTCAAAAATAACTCAATGGTTTAATATTTTTTTGTTTAACAAGCGACCTTACAATTACCTAGTTAGAACTTGATAACGTGGTTTTGAATGGTTTTAATGTTGATACCAAACCCTAACTAATTTTATAAATATAAGATCTAAAAATAATTTTCAACATCTGATATTGTAATCTGGGTGATGCTTTCCTCTTACAGTAACTCAAATCTAACAAATAAATTTAAAATATAGGGTGATAAGTTATTAAATTAAGAAACCCTAAGAATAATGACAATAATGATTTGATGCTTCAAATATATGGATCCCTCAATAAACCAATTCCTATTTAATCATATATTAACTCACAATATCTTAAAATAGTACAATATTAGAAAGTAATTCTAGGTTTTCAGATCATGAACATTCATATAATTACCCAATTTTGGTGTAACCTAGACAAATCTTCATAATTGAACTAATATCTAGAAAAAGTTTCAAACTAACCATACAAAGCAACTAATAATTAGTAAGTTACAAATGGTATGAACCATAGATCTACCAAATATCTCCATACTTCATCATCATTATAACTAAAATTTATCTAATATTGAAGAAAAGGAACCATGAAAACATAATAAATCTAGAAGTGAAAAATCACAATTCAATGTCTTGCTTGTGTTGATTTTAATTTTTTTTCTTACAATAACTCCTATTCAACCTTGTCCACTATAGTATAGGCTACATGAAAAATTCTAGAACTTGAGGTGTCCCTAGTCATATGAGACCTTTTTTTATCATTCTTATTTTATTTAGTCTTCTCAATTCTACTCAAAATAGCCTCCAAGCTATGCTCGGGAACCTCTATAATTGGCTTCTTATTCTTGAGTTGCTCTTCCAACCATGAAGGGGTAGCATTTTTATCAATAGATTTTGTGTGAGGAGGAGGAGAGGCCTCCTTTTGAATTTTTTGTATATTTAAATCTTTCTTTTACCCAACTTTTTGTTTGGTCTTAGGCTCGAGATTGGGAACATCCTTTGTGAGCTTCTCTTCTTTTGGGGGATTCTCTTCTTGAGGAGAGACTAACACATCTTATATAGTTGTTGGGCCCATCATACTTTCTTCCTCGTCAAGTTATCCAACACTTTTTCTATATTCTTCATGGTTAGAGGATCATTTTTTTCTTATGAAGAGGGTGAAGGAGTACCCTTTGTTAATTGATTCAACAAAGACCTATTGAGTTGGGATAATATTGTAGAAACTACCTCTTTGATCATGTGGAAAACATGAGCTATAAAGGATTGAAAAGGTTCCATAGAACTAGGATTAAGGGATATAGAATGTATAGTAGAAGAAATGATAGACATGGTAAATTAGGGATATGGAATGGATGCAGAGGAAGGATGAGAGGTGGGAGAGGGATTAGGTGATGACTTAATAGGGATAGGATCGATGTAGGGGTGATATCCACAAAGATCAATAGGAGGAGGCAAGCTAGAGATGGTGAGAAGAATGGTGGATATGGGATAAGATGTGGAAATGGAACACAAATGTGGAGGAATGGAGGTGGAAGGATTTGGTGATGCAGAGGGACATTCCTATCCCTTAGTGATTCGCTCAACTAAAATGGTCCTTTCCATCTTGAACATCTTGGATTGTAGCTTGTCCTTGCTTGTTAGTCCAACTTTTCTCTTATAAACTCTAGGTCTAGTGGAGGGCTTCCTTCCTTCTTTGGTCCTTTTGTCCTTTCCTTTAATTTTGGAAGAAGTCCCTACTTCTCCATCAGACTCTTTATCTAGCTCATCTTCCTCACCAACATGCTCTTCTTCTTTAGAAGATTCTTTCTCTTCCTCTATCTATTTAAATTTTAACTTTATTCCTTCTTTCATAAGAGTAGAATTTTGGGCCTCTACCCACCTTTTGATTTTCTCAATACTTTCCTACTTACAATATTAATATTTGTAACTTCTTCTTCAACATAGTCAATAAATGGAATCAAAATATTTTTCACTTTTTTATATTATTTTTTCATAAAAACCTTTCCATCCTCTCGGATTTTGTCAAGGATGAAAAAAGATGAAGAGATTTAATGTACATTCTATAATAAGTCTAGAGTAAATTCTCTTTCTAAATTCTAAGCCATCTTGGCAATTAGCCCAAAAATATTCAATATCCAAATTGTTCTTGTATTTTTAACCACTAGTTTATTCATCTTACTATAGAGGTCAAAATAACTTTTGAGGCCATGGAAGTTGAAGCCAAATTATTGTATCTACACATCTGAATTTTTATCTGATTGGGATAAGGGACACACATTAATCCTCTCCCAATAACCAAAGGATAGGGTACTACTTTGTTTTTATATTTTGACAATTTTTTTGAGGTACACATCTATCTTGTCACCTCTAGCATCATAATTTTATCATTAGGATACTTTGGTAGCCTCTATGGAGCTCTCAAAAGACCCTCCATTCTGAAAAAAGTGAACTTGTGGAATTAAATAAACCAATACCCAAAATTGTAAGCATGTGTGTGGAAGAGGAGGAGAGTCTTCTATTCAAATCCTCTTGTAGAGTTCTTATTATGAACATTAAAAAGCATTATATCACCCTCTTGTAATGATTCTTTGCATTCTACATTTTTAACTGAGGGTAGCAATCATAAAACTTGTACTGATTAGGACCAATTCCAATAGGATCCAAGCATGTCAATCCTCTATATCTGAAGCTCCTGGAAAGGATGTATACAATGTAGGAAGTCATGTAGAAGATCCTAGTTTTCTTTACTATGGAGAATTTTTGGTGTAGGTTGTCACAAATACTATGAGCCCAATTGAACTTCATGGTTCCCCTCAAGATCTTCTTTACATAATATAACATCCAATTTATTAAAGTGGATGTTAAACTAATCTTCGTTATTCTACTTATTAAAGTGAAAAATTCATTGACCTCAATGATGAAATCACTTTTGTAAAGGAGCTAAGGAAAATTATGAGAAAAAGACCTAGGGTGCTTCATCCAATGATCATTTATAAGCTTCATACATAGTTTTTTCCCTTCATCAAATAGTCTTGTGGCTTGGTCCCTAGTGGTTAGAGACATGGCATAGAGAAGGTTGGAATTGTTGAACAAGACAACTGAGAAGGGGGGTGAATCAGTTGTAACTAATTTAAACCTTTAAATCATTCACTGGAACAAATCCTTAACATTGCTAAATTAATTAAACATTAAGTGCAAGTGTAGAAAATGAAAACCATCACACAAAAAAAATAACACTAGATTTATGTGGAAAACCCAATAAGGGAAAAACCACGAATGAGGATTAGCTCACAGTATAGAGAATATTAAAACTGATTATAAAGGATCACTACCTAAGAAACAAGGCTCACTACCAAAACAAGGACTCATTGTCTAAATCAGAACTCACTATCCAACAAGGCTAACCACTCAAAGGGATCAATTCTAAAAAGATACAAAGAATATAAAAGAGATATGCTATAGAGAGAAAAAAATCTCAATGCAACCGAGATTCCCACCAAAATTTAATCAACCTCTTGTATACATGCATGAATGATAGAGTATACTTTCAACTCACTACATCCAAAAACTCAACATTTAGACTTCACACTAATTTTCCACACTCACATCACACACACCCACTGATTCACATCTATTTTGCATCTATCTACTCTATTTATTTGATTTGTACATCTTTCACCAATAATTCATCTTGTACTTATACCATATTCAACTTTGAAACATATCCAAAGTCGGCCATCCATGAATAAATTCAAATTAGGTTAGTGCCAAAACATCCTAGGGTGGAATTAGAATGAGGGTGACCCAAACAAACACTTGATGAGGATTCAAATATGTCCAACACAATTCATCATCTTTGAAGATAGTGTTCAACACAAGGTCATCCAAACCAGTGTAAAAAGCATAGAACAATTAAGCAGACACAACTCTTAGCATGATCATAACAACTTAAGTCTAGAACAGACTTAACAAAAGAGAAATCCAAACCAACAACATTTCTCCCAGACCTTAGACATAACCATAGAAAACCACAATTCACAACTGGTGAACATAACCCGCACTCTACAATGAATCAAAAACCAAAAATCTAGACATAGCAGCTTCCAACAACCATGAACAACACATATAAACCACACATTCATAGGAGATAATCTAGGAGAAACCACTACACACCTGCAACCTTCCTTCAATACAATTTTCTCAATATCCTTGACATAAACGATCAATAACTTGCAAGTGTTCTACGACTGAGCCACATTGATTTTTAGGGTCTATCTTTCTCCTTTTAGGTGAAAAACCCTAAGAGTGCAAGAGTATCCCATAGACCTCCACCAAAATCTATGGTTCAGATCAATCAAATAAACACTAAACTAGGAATCCATTGAAAACTTAACATGTTAAACAATGAAAGCTTCAAAACGCCTATTCTAATCCATTGAAACTAATCTTATTGGGGGAGTGAAGTCACGTACAGGTGGAACAATGACCCTTTCCCAATCCCTTAGATAATGAGCTTTTGTTTTAATCATTTTTATTGAAGAAAACTGATGAAACCATTGTGATATGTGTCATGAAACATGATTTAAAACTAAATAAACATGATGCAAGATATTTTAACATGATTTATGCTATCATGATCAAGATATGTGAATGCAAAGCTATTATAAATAAAGTTTAAGCTAAAATTATTGAAACCCTAATTACCAAATAAGCTAAATGGATGCATTTATGTTATCATGGAAGCCATTAATAGAAGCTAAGCTAAGTAATGCAAGTAATTAATCTAAAATGATACTAAAAAGTGTTAAATATGAGTGTCAGTGTGAGTGATTTCAACAACATTAGTTTGCTCTAAAAAAGGTGGATCCTTGTCTCCAAATAGTGACCTATTTATATGAGAGCAAATGAAAAATGGAGGCTTCAGAATAAAAAGGTTAATCAATGGTCAAAAAGGGAGGAAGGATGAAACATGGATCATGGATTCTCATTAATGGATGAGAATCAATGATCATATGGATCAAGGAAAGAATCAAGAGCTCTCATTCTTTCAAACAAACACACTTTCAAAAGTTTTCCCGAAATATTTTTGAGAGTTTGTTTTAAAAAGGAATATTCCCCTTTTTCAAATGAGTGAGAAAAGAGAATATTCTTTGGAATAATTTTCATGGGTGTGGGAAATAGATATTTAGCAAATTAAAACAAATTTTTAATGTGCAAAAGAGGAAGCAATATTCCCTTTTTGGAGGAATGTGCAAAGGAGGAATATTCCCTTGCAAGTGGGAGGAATTAGATTTAATTAGGTAATTTGATAATTAAATAAGGTTTTAATTATGCAAATTAGGGGAATTAGATGATATTCATTAAATAAATGATTTAATCAAAAAGGGGGGATAGTTGTATGATATTTAATTAAATAAGAGGACTTAGGGATTAAATTAAATAATTTGGTGTATTTAATTTAATAGGACTAAATGTCAGCATGGAAGGGGTGAATTAACCTGATTAGATTAATTAGGTTAATAGATGAAAATGGTGCAATTAATTAAAAATTGCCAGGAAAATTTAAATAATTAAGCGAAAAAAGGATGGGTTTTAGAAGAAAATGATGTTAGTATACTTTATTCGAGTGCATGATATCATTTAGGACATTTTTAAGTGTCTACATTATGCCCCTCTTTGAAGCAAGGTACCTATTACATTGGTTCAAAGACTAATGCTTTTTAGATTAAAAAATTGTTGCTTAAATAAATAAAAAATCTAATTTTGGATGCCCCACTATTGCCCCAGTGGATGGAATAAGCTGGTTCCCTGCCCCCTCGAGAAATTGAATGAAAATTTTGAATTTTGGGTTGATTTATCAACAAAGGTAAAATGTTTCCCTAGGGATCCGAAAAGGGTTCAAGATGCAAAAAAATGCAAAAAATGTAAAAAACGGTGCAAAATAAGCTTTAGTTTTGCAAGATTGGTGAAAGTGGTTAAAAACCCTAATTTTTAGGCTTAAATAGGTGATGAAGCGTCACTTTCAATTTATTTGTGCATTCAAACCTTAGAGAATTCTTGCAATTTGAGCTTTGATAAAATAGTGAAATGGATCACCGTGTACTCCCTCTTCACCTTTCAGAGCGGGTTTGAGAGTACCAATGCCAAGCAAATGCAGGACCCCGTGCATGTGACTCACTCTCAATTTCTACTTTTAGACACATTTAATAGGGAATCAAAGTTAGTTCGATAGGTGCATCGCTATATAGCGATGCTTTTGAACTATTGGAAGCATCGCTATTGATTTTTTAGGGATGCATGCTTTGTTTAGTAGTGCACCCTAGCTTTTTTAGTTTAGCAATACAATCAATTATAGGGTCGCAAGGGTGATATAGCAATGTTCCTTTTCTAGTTCAGTGACGCTAGAAAGTTGTGGGTGACGCATGTAGCAAATAGCGATGCACTCCCTTTTTTATTTTCAGCTATGCACCCAAATACTAATTTACTATTGAGTGTAGCAATGCACATCACCTGATTGGCGACACACCACTGAAATTGATATAGCGATGCACCCAAAAAAAATGAACGCTATTGATTTCAATGATGCTATTCATGTTTTCACTACAAAATCTTAATTTTTTTATTAGATTTTCAACTTTTTCGATAAATTCATGATGTGCTCATGATGTGTGCAAGAGGATCCTGCACCACTAATGTCATGGGAGTACCGATTCAACCTTTAGCAACTGCAAGATATTTTGATGACTTGGAGGTTGAGCGGCTAAAGAGACTTGGATTAGGCTTTGTTTCTTTCTTTCCCAAGGTCAGGAATCATCTCGCTATGATGACTGTGCTAGTTGAGAGATGGCATAGTGAGGCCTCTTCCTTTCATTTTCCCACAAGGAAGGCCATTACTCCACTTTAGGACGTGTGGCACATATTTTCATTGCCCATTCACAAAGAGCATGTGATATATGACCCAAATGTCTAGAGAGATTTATGTTTCTCCCTCCTACATAGATGGTTGGTGATCCTGATTAGCTCATAGATTGATTTGGACCTATATCGTGGATGGGTGGAGACCTTCATATTGTTTGTTGCACCACTGATCTTTGGTGTGATTTCCCCAGACCAATGAGGCAAAGGTTTCAATCCCAGATGGGGCTTGGCATGGGAGGGGATTATTCAGAGAGACATCATGTATGACTAGGGGTCAGTTCTCTTTGCCTCCTTGTACCATGATATGCATGAGGCCATTTATTAAGAGGTCAGGAGCATTGGAGTAGGGGTGACTTTGTTTTACATATGGGAATATGAGTACATTGTAGTGTTGAGGCCATTGGTTTTTCTAATCGATATTCATGAGGATGAGCCTATCATTTTTTTGGTACAGGGTGTTGATGAAATTGTAGCACACAAGCCCCACAACTTTAGCATACTAGTGTTATGTCATTGATGACATGATACCATTTAGATTGAGGTTGTGGCTACACCATCCATGGTGGTATGATGATCAACAACAGTTGGATTTTTCCCGATAGACTTGGTACATGTAGTGCTGAGAGCATACGATCATCAAGTGATACCTCACAGGCCACATTGCTCAACAATTTGGGGAGGTATAGGATGTATTGACACATGATTATATTTTTATTTTTCTAGATTGTAGAGAGGTACAATAGGGAATCGCCATTGATCCCATTGTGACAATCAATGATTTTAGATAGCTCATCCCATAGCCATGGGCATTTGAGCAAGGTATTCTAGATACGGGAACCACTCTAGCTTATGATGCATGGTTCAGGCCACCCACACACCTAACAAATCCAACAAGGGGATACCCTAAAGGAAAAGGTAGAGGTAGAGGAAAAGGTAGGGATGGTGGTAGGGATTATGGCTAAGGTAGAGGCCATGATTAGAATAGGGACTGGGGCCAAGTGCTATATGATGGGCATCAGCACTAGCCAAATCAGGCACAAGTTCTACGGAAGTAGGGTGCTCATGATGGATAGGCTCTAAGGGCACCACTCCCTTCTCCACCTGTACAATCATATGCATAGGCTTAGGCATAGATTTAGGTGCTTACTACTAAGAGCGCCTGATTACATGTAGAGCAAAATTAGTAGCACTAGTAGCTACAGGCCATGACTACATAGAGAGACCAAGAAGTTCAATTGCATCAACAACTGGACATGTAGCTAGCCCAGGAGAATGGGTGGAGACAAGATTGGAGGCAGTGACTACAACATCACAGGGTAGGACTATATCTACATGCTTTTACAAAGAGGTATTCACTAAGGTAGCCTACTACTGCATGCACTATCATCATGATGTTCCTGAGGGGATGCGACAACCTGACTTCTAACAACAAAATGAAGCACCACCTAGAGCTAAGGATCAACCATTAGTTAGGTGTGAGACAAGTGGCCACTAGGGCTAGCCTGATTATGTAGACACTTTTTGATTATTTCCCAATTCTTTATATAGATATACATTCATGGGATCCTTTTTTATAGCCTCATGGATATTGTATTCTCAATTGATATATGGACACTAATTCATACATTGTATTATGATAATCACCATTTTTTGATATATATATGATATGATTCAGATTCAATGTGATGTGATGTTCTCTTTATTTCATGCTTTATGAATGGATACATGTGATGTTACATGATGTGATATGCTAATGTATGGAGGCATGTCTTTTTTAGCATCTTTTTATGACATCTTATGAGATGGATGCATGATATGTAGATGTTATGCTTATGAAAATGATATGGATGCATTTCTTTATGTACTTTTCTATGCAATTTATGAGATGATCTATGCATATGGATTTTTATGAATGTTCACGACATGTATTCTTATGCAAATGTTCATACTTATGCTATGATACTGTAACAATTTAAGATGCTTAGAATAACAAGTCTATATTACTCATCACAACTTAAAGGGTAATGCAATGGATTATGCTTTCTTTTATTATGATATGTTATTATATTATGAGATGTATGTATGCTAATGATTTGTGGATGTAGGATGGATGCATTGATGGTGTTTTTTGTTTACTGTCATGATACCAAGTTAGCGTGGAGAGAGAAGATAGAAGAAGTAAGAATGAATGTTTTGACCATTGATTTTGATTCAAATGTCCAAAAATTCTATGATTCACCAATATTTTATTACAGATGATGATGATTTTCTCATATCTTGGGATTGGAATTTTTCATCATTCCTTATTTTTGATATAGCACATAGACACGATGCATCAAAGTATTGATAACAAGGATGACATTGTATCTAGTGTAATGGAATTTGAATCTGCAAACAAATAGGATAGTTCTTGTTCATATCTCGACATATGGAAACCTTGTTGGAATGTAAGTTAGAAGCTTAGAATATATCATACCAAAGCATGCACAATAGTCTATAATGTACTCCAAACAACTTTCCTACACACAACTAAGCAAGTATGCACCAAGATTATTTTACAGGAATACCCACAAGTACAAAAAGAAAATGATAATGATTGATGCCCCATTCCTTTCTCTCTAAATTATTTTGATAGATATCATCGAGAGGTCCTCAAAATGATTCATTAAGATAAATAATAAGAAAAGATCAAAGTCAAACAGTTAGTGTTATCTATATCTCTCATCAGTTTAAATTAGCTAAGGTGATTTTCTGATACTAATGTCCATCACAAGAAAGATGCATCTTAGTACATGTTGAGCAGGTGTTTTGATTAGGATGGGGTGTGTAATAAGTCATTGATACAAAATTCACTAATGCATTTACCTATGATCTAGACTTTAGATTTTGACACTTAGGTTTTCACTTTATGACTTGAAATACTTGTTTTCTATATTTTTTCCAAAGGTTGAAGGTGATGATCAATTTATTATACATGGAGGTTTATTGCGGGTGAAAGTAAAATGGGATGGATGGTTTTGTATTTTTTGGAATATCTCAATGTTTTTGGTATTTTGCAGTGTTTTGCGGTTGTTTTTGGTCTTTCTAAAAGTTTATGTGAATGTTTATGTATTTGGATTATTTTAGGTTGTTTAGGGTTTTCTCTAAGATATTTTATGTTTTTTACATCATTTGAGTGTATTCTAATGTTTTTGGATTTTCAATTTTTTGAATGTTTTATGTTTTCTAAGTTTTCAAATGTTTTTATGTTTTTTGATATTTGAATATTTTAGGTTTTCTAAGAGTTTAGACCAAGAACCTAACCTAATAGACCTATCCTAGGGGCTTCAGGGGCTGATCAAATATTAGTCTTGTCTATGTTATACACACAAAGACCATGTAGTTCAACTAAATTGACTTATTGATGATGGGAGATGAATAGTTGATGGAATGCCAGTTTATTATGATGGACTCATAAAAAATAACCCAGGGTATCTCGATGGTACATCAATGATGGCCTTGTCTACATTCAAGCTCGAAGACTTGTAGTTCAACAAGGTATTATTTTTGGATTTTTTATGTTTACACCTTTTTAGGGATTTTTATGTGTTTTTGATGTTTTGGATTTTGACCACAATATTTGAATGCTTTTGGATTTTAGTTGTATAAGATTTTGGATATTTTTTGTATTTTGATGGGGCTTTATGATTTTTTTTGGGATTTTTGATGAAATTTCCAATAACCTTAAGATATACAAGAACTCGATCCGATCCAAAACGAAGTTCCCCTAGCATGAAAAAATAGACTACCTCGATATAGGTAGGACAAACTAACCTTAGGAATATACCAAGTAGTACTAAAGGCAATACGATACTTCACAATAGCAAGCTATGATATGGATGTGAATAGGTGATGGAATAAATGGATGAATGATGCAATGGATGGATGGTCATGCAAAGAATGATAGGATAAAGATCCAAACAATAGATGGAGGTACTTTATTTACATGAGGCACCTGTTTTCCAAGTTTTCACCAAGGTACTTTCCCAAAGCACCACCGAAGTGGTTTTCACTAGAGGACAATTTTTTTCTTTATTGTTTTCAATCCCTTTTCTTTTTTTTTTAGATTTTGATGATTTTTTTATTTTTTGTATTTTTTAGATTTACACCCTTAAAGACTAGGCATAAAACTTTTTAAGATACAAGTTGTTGGTTGGATCCTACAAGGTTTCACCTCTAGGCATTGACAATTGATATGCTCCTCATCCATAGCCTATTGTGATCACAAAGGGACCTAACTAGTTAGGCTCAAACTCTCCTTTATTGTCATGATCTAGAAGATTCTTTTGATTCTACTTTAGGACAAGATCTCCTACCTAGAAAGACTGACACTTGATCTTCTTGTTATAGATTTGTTTTAGTCAATTTTAGTATACTTGTAAATGATTAATGGCATTGAGATTATGCTTATTGTTGATGGTTGTTTTCACACCTTCTCAACACAAGCAAAACATGAATGTACTACCTTTCTTGAAAAGAAATTTCCAACAAGTTGTTGAAAACTACCCCAAGGTCTCTCAGGTGTTAGGTCATGACATGCTTGGAATATCTTAGTTGGTTCAATGTGATTTTGTTGGTAATCATAGGGAAGACTTACAAAGTTAAGATTGAGGAGAATTGGATCTTAAAATGGAGTTCTTCATGTGGGAAAGTTATTGCACAATTGCTGGAGGTTCAAAATAGCAGTCTGGAACTCTTGTTACAACTTCAGATTTTGATTTACAATGTGCAATGAACCTTGTTCAAAATCACTATAAAAAAAGGAAAAAAGGGCAGGGGAGGGGAGAAGGTCCTAGACCTAAAACTAGGAATGAACAGTGACAATGGAGGACCCTACTACAGAAAACATTCCTAAAACTAAGTTCCACTTAACCAGATTACTTCACAGTCTCATGAAACTAGTACAAGCTTCTAAGGACTATAGATTTTCAACCATTCATTCACCAAAAGCATGAATAAAAGATATAAATTTAGTACATATTTCAATTTATTCCTAGACTAACTTTACACAACCATTTACCATCAATAAACAACAAAAAGTATGGACAAGGAAGGTTTCCAACACACAACAAAATTCTTCAATATCAATGCACAACATTAACTAATCTACTAGCTACTTGGAAAACTCATAAATAGCAAAGTAAATATATTCAATTTAACTAACTATGGGAAGAAGAATCATACAACATGAAGTTGGAACTCAAGAATCCACCCAAAGCCAATGAATTCCTATTAAAATTCTAGTAGTATGTCTTTACAACAACTCAACTCGCTTTGAAAATGAGAGGAGACACCCTATTTATAGTGTTCAAAAAGTAAAATGAATGGCCAAGATTCAATCTCATTGTGTGGCCAGGATTCACTACAAACTAGGTTTTGGCCTACCCCCATATATATTACAATATAAAATTGCATTTTTTCATTTAGCTTATGTCTTTATGTGGCAGCACTATAACTCTTTTCTATAGCTACTTTGTGAGGAATTCATCATCTATCAAAACATTTCCTTCATTCCTCTTTGTAGTGGCGTATTCAAAAAACTTTCCAATCAAATCCTGGAGCTTGTCCCACTTCAATACGTCTGATTGGATCACTTGAAAGTTCAACCTCCTTGATCTACTAGTGAGTAGGTCCTAGTCCTTGTCATGCTTTTGTACATTCTTTATCACTTGTTTAGACAGGGTGAAGGCTCATGCAACAAATCCCATAAAATTAGGTGTAAGTACATCCATGGTCCCATTCTCCATTTTCAAGTGAAAGTAGGGCTTTATTTTCTTTGGGTCTAGCTCAATAGTAGGCAAATCAAAATCTTTCATCAATCTTAGGTATTCTTCACAAGCCACCCTGATTTCTTTGACCCAATTGATATCTAGCTCCACCTCATGTAGCACTCATTCCAACACTTCCTTTCTATGATCTAATCCCAACTTCCATGTCTCCACAAGCCAATGGTCACCTTCTACTAAGGAACTTCCTTTTACCAAGATTTATCCAGTATCTTGAGAATAGCCTCAAGCTTGGGTATGTGATTTTTGTTGGAATATGTGCCTCAATTCTTACTGACATATAACTCCTGCAGGGCAAAGTCGCTATGACATTATTCATCTCTGGCCGACTAGCTATTTTGAATCCTTTGAAGTGTTCATGTCACCGAGACAGTGTTGATGTCTTTCCAAAAAGTCTATTGTTGTGACGTTTTGTGCTCGGTGTGACCTTCTATCAAGTGGAGACCTTTGGTCGACAGTATGATCTGATTGGGTTTTCGGGGTGACTTCATTGCTCGACATGTAGTCCTAGTGACTGAAGGGAATCTCACCGATAGATCATCGGGCTATCACAAGGGTTTCAATAAGATGTCCCAGTGAGTATGAAATGTCTCACCGACAACGGTTGCTATTGGCTGTCAAAGAGGATGTCGGAGTAACTCAAGGGCTCAAGGAGAAGTCCCAATGACTAGAAAATGTCTCATCAATAGCATATGGCTATCGGGGTAACACAAGGGTCTCGGGGAGTAGTCTCAGCGATGAGGAAAGGTCTTGCTGATTTGAGTTTTTTACTTAGGTGCCTTCGTGGTGACATAAGACTTTGGTATGAAGTCTTGGCGACCAATGGAGAGTCTCACTGATAGTCTTCGGTATGACATGAGCACCCAGTGAAACGTCTTGGTGAATTCAAATGTCTTACCGACTTGGTAAGACTTGGTTGCTCGGTGGGAGGTCTCGGCAACAGATGAATGTCTTGCCAACTCGGGTGCTTTGGTGAAACCTGAAGAGACTTACAGAAACATCTTGGGGAATGGAAAGCCTTGTCGATAGCTAAGTGGAAGTTGTTGTGACCTTGTGAGCATTGGTATGAGTCTAGCCAATGAGAAATATCTTACCGATAGGAATGTAATGGATGTCGATAGATTCGGTATGTCTCATGGCATTCGTTATAACGTCCTACCAACTGTTGGGATCTATGACAATAGCGATATGAAGACTTTGTGGCATTGGGGAGACATTGTTAGTGTCTCACTGATATGCCAACAAAGCTGAATGCCTGTGACCAGAATGACCAGCCTATGTGGAGCATCATGGACCAATCAGAGGAAGCAATTTTCAAATGGATGGCAGTTAGCTTTTTGCAACTGTTGCGATACTAGACCTAAACAGCATGCAGGGAAAAATCAATTGCTCAAGAGGAAACTTTCTACGATGGGGCAATGGCGGATAAGGATGAACAGAAGGTAAAAATTAGAATGTGATAAGATTTAAAGGATCGATTCTAATTTAGAGAGAGTTAGAGTGAATTGGATTGTTGAGAGCATTTTTGTAACTAGATGAATAGTGAGTGAAGCTACTGTGAATTAATACCAGAGAGTTGCATCTCTGATTGTATGTAATTGTTGTTACTATAATACAAAGAGATTCAGTTTGGTGTGGTGGGTTTTTTCCCGAAAGGGTTTCCCACGTAAATCTATTTTTCATTGTCTTTGAGTATTTTCTCTATTTCTGTAAATCTTTCATGTGTGTCTTAATTGGATTGTAATTATAAAAATTAAAAGTATTGTATGCTTACTCCCCTATGGTTTTGATGTTAGGAAAGTTGCTTCGACACTGTTGCTTTCCTTACAATTGGTATCAGAGCCTGGCCAGTTGTGTTATCCTTGTGAGAGGTTTGGGTTTTTTGTGTCAATTCTTTTTTCAGTGGGATTTTGGTAGAGGTCTGATAGTTTAATTACAAATTAAGATAGTGAGCACATCCGAAAAGATGGATATAGATAAATTCAATGGTAGCAATTTTGAGTTGTGGAAACTTAAAATGGAATATCTGTTAGTAGATTGTGATATGTGGCTTGCTGTGTCCGGAACAATGCCTCAAGGTATGAAGCAAGAGGATTGGGATCTTTCAGATAGAAAGTCTAAGGGGCTGATAAGGCTCTTGGCAGACTCTGTTCTTCTTAACGTGCATGAAGAAAAGACTGCATCTTCCTTGTGGAAAAGACTGGCATCTATTTATCAAGGCAAGTCCTTGGTGAACAAATTGTTCTTGAGGAAGAATTTGTACTCTTTGAGAATGCAAGAGGGAGGATCAGTTGCTGATCACTTGAATGCTTTCAACATGCTGATTGCTTAATTAACATTTGTTGGTGTGAAGATTGAAGATGAAGATCAATGCATGCTGCTGCTATGTTCTTTACCAGATTCTTGGGATCATCTAGTGATGGCTATTGGGAGTAAGACATCCACTTTCAAGATGGAAGATGTTGTTGCTTCTTTGTTATTGGAAGAGATGAGAAGAAAATCTTCTGAGATGGCAAAGGAGGCTCTGGTTGTCAGAGGCAGATTGAAGGAGAAAGGGGAGAAGGAGGACAAGAAATCCAAATTGAAATCAGAAGGGAGATCAAAGTCTCCTAGCATGAGGTCCAAGGTGAAATTCTAGAATTTTGGGCAACCTAGTCATGTCCAAAGGGATTGCAAGGAGGAGAAAAAGAAGAAGAAGAACTCTTCTAGAAATGATTCTTCTCAGAGTGATGTAGATGCCTTCATTGCAGCTTTGGCTACACGGGCATCAGATGATGTCTAGCTGATTGATTCTGGAGCATCTTTCCACATGAAATCTCATAGAGATTGGTTCATGAAGTATGAAGAATACAATGTTGGAAAGGTTTACTTGGCAAGTGATTCATCTTTGGAAATAGTTGGCCGTGGAAGAGTTAGAATTTAATTCCTCAATGGAAGAGTGAAGGGAATCAATGATGTGATGCATACATTAGGTCTGGCTTCTAATTTACTTTTTGGAAGTAAGCTAAATGATATTGGAGTGCATGTCACATTCTCTAGAAATGGTTGCAAGATGACTAGAGGCTCTATGGTGCTGGCTAGGGGTGCTCGAATTGGTACCTTGTACAAGCTTGATGCACAAGCTATTCAATGCAATAGTGTCAATGCAAAGTCACTTAAGGCTACTTATGAAGATAAGAAGGAAAATTTTCCTGATGGAGTAAATGCCATGGAGGTTAAACTTCCAACAGAAAAGACTATGCTTTGGCATCATAGGCTTGGCCACATTGGTGAAAAAGATTTAAAAACCTTGAAAAATAAAAACCGAGTAGAAGGGCTTGAATATTATAACCTTGAGTTTGAATTTTGTGAACATTGCATATATGGTAAACAACGCTGTGTTTCATTTTATTCCAATCCTCACAAATCTTCTGGTTTGCTTGATTATATTCATTTTGATGTGTTTGGTCCAGTGAATTTTCCTTCTTTGTCTAAATCAAGATACTATGTGTTGTTTATTGATGATTATTCAAGAAGAAAATTTGTATATTTTTTGAAAAGAAAATCAAAAGTGTTCAGTTGGTTTAAGGAATTTAAAAACCTTGTAGAAAATTAGACTGGTAGGAAAATAAAATGCTTAAGGATTGACAATAGTGGTGAGTTTTGTTTAGATAAATTTGAAAGGTACTATACAGATCATGGGATTAAAATACATAAGATGACACCTTACACTCCATAGCAAAATGGAGTTGCTGAAAAGTTCAACAGGATAGTAATGGAAAGAGCACAAAGTATGCTAAGCAGTGCTGGCTTGGAGGAGAAGTTCTGAGCTGAAGTAGTCTCTACAACATGTTACTTAGTAAATTGTTCTCCTAACTCTGCTCTTGTTGAGAAGACACCTTTGGAAGCATGCTCTGGAAAGAAGCCCTCTCTAAGACATATTCATGTCTTTGGCTATGAGGCATATGCATATGTGCCATTTGAAAAAAGATCTAAGTTGGAAAACAAAGTTGTGAAGTGTACTTTTATTGGCTACAGTGCTGGCATAAAAGGATACAAGCTTTGGAATCCTGAGACTGAGAAGGTTTTGTACAGTAGAAGCATTATCTTTCGTGAGCTGAAGCCTTCTACATTGGATCTACAGTCAGAGAAGAAATCAGAAAATGAAAAGGATGTAGTAGGAATTTCTCTACACTAGATGAAGAGGAATTAAAAAATCAAAATGTACTTGATACTGAGGAAAGCTCAAGTAGCTCTGAAAGTGATGAAGATGATGAAGAACCACCTCAGCCTCAGCCTATGAGGAGGTAAACTCATGAAAGAAAGCAACCTGATAGGTATGGGTTTTCTTTAATAGAGTCTACTTGTGCCTATGCTTTAATTTCTAGGACTGATGAACCTAGGATTGTGAAAGAGGCATTTAAAATGTCTGATTCAAACTCTAGGTTGGAAGCCATGAATGAAGAGATGGCATCATTAGAAAAGAATGATACTTGGAGTTTGGTGCCATTTCGTAAAGGAATAAAAGTTGTGGGCTGCAAATGGGTATTTAAAAAGAAAATTGGTCTGGATGGCATTGTAGAAAAATATAAAGCAAGGCTGGTTGCAAAAGGTTATTCCCAAGTAGAGGGAATTGATTATGGAGAAATATTTTCTCCTGTAGCTAAGTTGATGTCTATTAGATTTCTTTTGTCAATTGCATCATTGTATGACTTAGAAATTGAACAAATGGATGTGAAGACAGTGTTTCTTCATGGTGATCTTCAAGAAGAAATTTATATGTCCCAGCCAGAGCACTTTGTGGAAAAAGGTAAGGAAAGACTAGTTTGCAAGTTGAAGAAATCTCTATATGGGTTAAAACAGTCTCCTAGAATGTGGTGCCATAAATTTGACACTTTTGTTTTGTCATTGGGATTTGTAAGATCAAAATGTGATCATTGTGTATATTACAAAGCTAAAAGTGATCAAGTCCTTATTATTTCCCTCTATGTTGATGATATGTTGTTCAAAGGAAATAGTAAGCAAATGATTTCTGATCTTAAGTCTCAATTGTCTGCAAAGTTTGAAATGAAAGATCTTGGTGTAGCAGGGTATATTCTGGGAATGGAAATAACCAGGGATAGGAAAAATAGAAAACTTTGGCTCAGTCAGAGTAAGTATATCATGACTGTTCTAGAGAGATTTTGTATGACTGAGTGCAAGTAGCTAGTTGTTCCAGTTACATAGGGAACGAAGCTATATATTGAGGATTGTCCAAAATCTCCTACTTAGATGGAGGACATGACCAGTGTGCCATATGCTAGTACGATTGGTAGCCTTATGTATGCAATGGTCTGTACAAGGCTAGACATTGCCTAAGAAGTGGGAGTTCTTAGTCAGTTTATGGCTAATCCTGGAAGGACACATAGGGATGTTGTGAAGAGAGTGTTTAGATATCTGAAGGGCACTTCAGACTATGCTTTGTGTTACCATGGTAACTTGGTTGAATCACAAAAGACTCTCAGCATTCAAGGTTATGTGGATTCTAATTGGGCAGGGGATATTGACAGCAGAAGATCCACCAGTGGATATGTTTTCATGATGAATGGTGGTGCAGTGAGTTGGATGAGCAAGTGACAGACTATATTCGCTTTTTCCACTACAGAGGTTGAATACATGGTAGCTACACATGCCTGTAAAGAAGCAATCTGGTTAAAACTTTTGTGTTCTAACATTGGTTTTGATGCAGGAAAAATTACTATTTACTATGATCGTCTGAGTGCTATATGTTTGGAAAAGAATCCTACTTTCCATGCCAAGATGAAACATATAGATGTACAGTATCATTTTGTACGAGATATGATGGAAGATGGGAAGGTCTCTTTGGAGAAAGTGGATACTCTAGAAAATGTTGCAGATGCATTGATGAATCCTGTGAGCATAGACAAATACAGGTGGTGTGTCAGTTCGATGGGCCTCTTGGCCCATGTTTTTCAGTAGTTTGATTATGCTCTAGAGATGTCAGTAAGATCTTCGTCAAGAGGGAGCTTGATGGAATATGTGCCTCAATTCTTGCTGACATTTAACTCCTGCAGGGCAAAGTCATTGTGACATTATTCATGTCTGGCCAACTAGCTATTCTGAATCCTTTGAAGTGTTCATGTCGCCGAGATAGTGTTGATGTCTAGCCAACAATTCTATTGTTGTGACCTTTTGTGCTCGGTGTGACCTTTTGTCGAGTGGAGACCTCTGGCCTATAGTATGATCTGATCGGGTCTTTTGGGTGACTTGATCACTTGGCATGTAGTCCTAGCGACTGAAGGGAGTCTCACTAATAGATCATCAGGCTATCACAAGGGTTTCAATAAGATGTCTCAGTGAGTATGAAATGTCTCGCTAACAAAGGTTGCTATTGAGTTTCAAAGCGGATGTCGGAGTAGCTCAAGGGGTTGGGGAGAAGTCCCAGTGACTGAAAAATGTCTCACTGATAGTATATGGCTATCGGGGTAACACAAAGGTCTCTGGGAGTAGTCTCAGCAATGAAGAAAGGTCTCACTAATGGGAGTTTTTTACTTAGGTGCCTTTGTGGTGACATAAGACTTCAGTATGAAGTCTTGGCAACCAATGGAGAGTCTCGCCGATATTCTTCAGTGTGACATGAGCACCCAGTGAAATTTCTTGGCAAAGTCAAATGTCTTGCCGACTCAGTAAGACTTGGTTGCTTGGTGGGAGGTCTCGGTGAAAGACAAATGTCTTACCAACTCGAGTGCTTCAGTGAAACTTGAAGAGACTCAGGGAAACATCTTGGCAAATGGAAAGTCTTGCTGATAGCCAAGTGGAAGTCATTGAGCATCGGTATGAGTCTAGCCAATGAGAAATATCTTGTCGATAGGAATGTAATGGATGTTGATGGATTCAGTATGTCTCATGGTATTCATTATAACATCCTGCCGACTGCTGGGATCTATGACGATAGTGATATGAAGAATTTATGGCATCGAGGAGACACTATTAGTGTCTCACCAATATGCCAACAAAGTTGAATGCCTTTGACTAGAATGACCATCCTGTGTGGAGCATCATGGACCAACCAGAGGAAGCAATTTTTGAATGGATGGTAGTTAGATTTTTGCAACTGTTGCGACGCTAGAGCTGAACAACATGCAAGGAAAAATCAATTGCTCGAAAGGAAACTTTCTATGATGGGGCAGTGACAGATAAGGATGAACAGAAGGTAAAAATTAGAATGTGATAAGATTTAAAGGATCAATTCTGATTTGGAGAGTTAGAGTGAATTGAATTGTTGAGAGCATTTTTGTAACTGGATGAATAGTGAGTGAAGCTACTATGAACTAATACCAGAGAGTTGTATCTCTGATTGTATGTAATTGTTGTTACTATAATACAAAGAGATTCAGTTTGGTGTGGTGGGTTTTTTCCCAAAAGGGTTTCCCACGTAAATCTGTTGTTCATTGTCTTTGAGTATTTTCTCTATTTCTATAAATCTTTCATTGTGTCTTAATTGGATTGTAATTAGAAAAATTAAAAGTACTATATGCTTACTCCCCTATAGTTTTGACGTTAGGAAAGTTTCTTCTGCACCGTTGCTTTCCTTACAATTTTGTATAGCTCTAGAAAGTCAGTGCAAAATTTCCTTATTCCCTCGAGAATCTTTTGCACCTCTAGGAACTTGTTTGTTGTTTTGACAACATGACCTATGCCCATTTTTTCATTGTAGATGACTTCTCGAAACCAATCCTTTGTGGACTTTGTCCAATGCTTTATTTTTTCCAATTGGTCAATGTGGTCCTTGGACAACAATTGTGGTGGTGTCAAGGATGGGGTAGGGAGCTTTTCGACTGATGACCATTGTTGGATGTATGTTGTTATGTCAACCACCTGTGCTTTCAACTCCTCCTTGTAAGTCTTATCTTTGTGCATTTGGTGCACAATTCTAGCGATGGATCCTTGAAGATGGTCGATATTTTATTCTCTTATTGTTGTTTCCAAATAGAGGGTATAAATATTATAACTTACCCCTTCTCCCATAACTGGGGTGGCTATCTGCACTATCCAAGATCCAGACACATCCATTGTCAGATGGGATCTGACCTTTGGCTTCTTATCCTTCTTTTTGCTAATTTGGGCTTGAGCCAAGATGGATTTCAGTCTTGCTTTTGGATCCCTTGAGGCTGGGGTTTTCTTCTCCAATTGTTTCTCAAGCCATTCAAGCATCTGTGATTCTCCTTTTGGTTTTTTCATGATCACCTTCTTCTTCGCGAGTTTGTTGGATTTCAATTTCTCTTTTTTCCCAAGCCTCTCATTCTATCCTTTCTTCTTCTTCTTCATCACAATCCTAGATGAAGACAATTTCCTTATATGGGGATTCAAAGGTTGTGTGTTCTCTGGGGTTGTCGTCCCCTTCAGTGTTCTTCTCTTCATTAGAAGGCTACCTCTCTACCTCTTCTCCTACATTCTTGAGTTGTTGATCCAACTCCTCTTCAAGCTTTGAGTCAAAGGTTTCCACAATATATTTGGTACTCAACTCCTCAGTGTCTTCCTCAGATGACTATGTTTCTTCTTCTTTTCGTACCACCTCATCAATTTTCAGATGTTGATTCTCGGGATGCTGGTTGTAGTCATTTTCTTCTTCTTCTATTCCTTTGGTAGCTTCCCTATCTTGTCTCTCCAGCTCTTACAATATCTGCATGGTTTCTTTCATTTTTGGTGGTTCAGTTGGAGGACGGACAAGTAGGTTTGCAACTATTTACACAAGGTTGCTTGTATTTTCAGGTTCATTAATACCCTAGACAGCTTCATTGGGATATTTTGCATGTGGTGGATGAAGGCCTTGAGGAGTGATAGAGCAGGAAATGGAATTTTTGCTATAGCCAATGGAAGAGATGTTTATGGAGACATGGAGGAAGAAGAGAGAGGAGAGGTAGTGGTAGAGGAGTCTATAACCATGACTTGTGCAATGGGTGAGGTGGAGGCAAGGTAGACTGACATATCCACTATAGGTGGAGAAGTAGCAACTATTGACTGAGATGTAGGCAGAGGGGTAGCCATAGTGGCAATGGCAGTAGTGGTGACTACGATAGTAGAGGCAATAGGTGGGGACTTTGGTTGTTCGGCCTCTAGTTCTTCTCCTTCATGGAGCGGGTCCTCCTGGATGGTGGGCATCTCTATGAAACTGCCTAATGTCTTTGGCTTCTTGGAGGGTTCACCCTCTGAGGCTTTTCTTGAGTACACTTTGATTTTAGGTTGTTGTTTAGCCATCTCTTTTCTCTTTCTCAACTTGGTGGCCAAAGGAGATTTTGAAGTTTCTCTAGATGGGGTGGCAATTGTCCCACTATCGGTCTCACTTCCTGGTTCATCCCCAAGCTCAAAATATGTATGAGTGGTTCTTTGTAGCTTCAATTGGGTGATCTACCCATTGATCCATTCTTTTTTCCTTGCCTCAATTGGATTTGTCAAAATATCAAGCCCATTGACCTCTTCTTTGTTCCAATCAATTAATGGTAGTGAGAGATTGGAAATTGCACTGTATCAAGGATCAATTACTGTATTTTCATCCCATTATTTTGTTTGCCATAGGGAACAAGTTGACCTTGAAAAATTACGTCATCATGCACATGTAGTGCCTCATTCACACTTCTTTTTCACCTCTACAGTTGGCCCAAAATTCCTCAACATCATCTATATGGGAGTGTTCCAGCGTGACCATCTTCCTGAGGTTGTCATAGGTGTCCATCCACGCCCAGGTAGTATAGAGCTCCAAATTATACTCCAAAAGTTCTTTATCAGAATAGTTCGCACACTAGGATTTGTGCAGTTCATACATTCCTTGGCCAAAGGAGAGGGGATAGGGAATCCCCACCTTATGCTTTTTTCTTAGGAGGGTGTGTGTGCGGTGCAGCTGCTGAGAGAGCTCTAGCAATATTATCCAATCATTTGGGTACTGAGGTAGCTTGTATGGTTTCTCTGAGAAACCATCAGCTTGAATATAGGTAAACTTTAGAAATTATATGAACAAGAATCTGAACTAGTGGATGTAAGCATTGGCACTATGTGAGACCCTTCTTTCGAAGTCACCCCTAAGCAATATAATAACATGGCCTATTAAGGCGTCATTGAATTTGCAATAGTCCTTTAAATTCTTGTATTGGAGCTGAGGGTACCTTTCTTAGACCTTTAATTCCCTACCTAGAGCTGTATTTGGAGCTCTAAGCAATCCTTTGTATTGCATCTGGTCAGCCAGTAAATAGAACAAGTAAGATTTCATGTAAAATCATGAGGTCTTTTTCACAGCCACAAATTTCTCTTGCAAGCAATTACTAATTATTCTTTCCCAATAGAACTTGGTTTTTCCCCAAAGGATCTCTTTCATGAAGTATATCATCCACTCCTAAAAGAAGGATGTGGTCAGAAGGCCCAAAACTCTATTTAATAGGGTTACTAAATCATGCTAATCCTTGTAGAAGTTACTGCAGAAGAGCTCTTGGGGTACCTTAGCTACACTTCCCCTCGTTTCTTTTAACCAATACTGATTGATGATCTTTTTGCATTTGAGGGGTTCTTCATCCCACATTTTCTTGGCATCTTCTTTGGATGCTTCCTCCATCTCTCAAAATGTAGGGATATGGAAAGTTTTCCCTATTGACTTAGCAGAAAAATCAGCCAATACATTCTCATCTTGGTCTACAATCCTTCTAGAATCTTCATGATACGCCTCTCTGTATGCCATCATGAGCTCGAGAGCAATGAGAGTAGGTAGGGAACTAGAATCCTTGGAAAACCCACTGCTTCTAAAATTCCTATAATTTTTTGTTGTTGGGCTAATCTAGACCCTTTGCTTGAATTCATCAATATATATGTGTCATAGATTAGTGTCTGAGATTTCCCTCCAATTCGTGGTGACTTTGGAGTTAAGGGGCTCCCCTTGGAATTTTTATTTCATCTGGTCCTTATCCTCTTTTCCTTTGGGTTCTTTAGTTGGCTTCTTTCCTTTTCCTTTCTCCATAGCTACGTTCGAAGGTCCTGCACCTAGTTCCATATATCCTGTGGGTGAGAGAGCAGTAAACACATTTGAGGATGAAACATAAGGATAGTTAGCCAAAATCCTACAAAACGATGTTAGATTAGATAATTTACCATTTAAACATCCTAACATCTCTTTCAGATCAACATTAGCCTATCATTGGAATAATTTATTGCAAGGCAAGCCTAGGGGTGTGGACTTCCCTGGGCTAATGGATATTTTGGAGGCAGTCACAGGAGGCATGGCAATCAGGGCACAACAGCCTACATGTCCCAACCCACATCAATATTTGGTTATGGAGTGGCATCCACCAAGGAGGCCAATCCATTTTGGAACATGAGTCGAGATCACTTTCATGTTTTGGAGGTGCTAAGACCATCTTTTAAGCATGCAAGTGCAAGGAGGTTGCCTAGTTGTTTAAGGCCTGGCCACTAAAATGGCACTGGGAAGACAATGGTTCATGAGTGGCGTTCTACTATGAAGGACCCGTAGACTCAAAGGACAGTAGATGATTCATCATTGAATTTCAAATAATTCAAAAAGATGCGGGTCGAAAGGCATGGGTGGATGGTGGGTGATGGTCATTCGAGACGGCGAAGGCCAAATGCAAGTCCAACCAAGGAGCCCTGCACGATCGGGTCCGCTTGGAGCTTGGGATTTCTCATTTGTTATCAAGCAGTTGGAGGGAGATGGTAAGTTCAGGCCCTGCATAGCAGGTCGATGAAGGTTGATGGACACCTAGAACAACAAGGGCAAGATAGAAGCCCTTGACCAGCCACCCACAAAAGATGGTCAGTGTAAGATTTGTCACTTGTTTGTTTCATTTCAGATGGATGCAAGGGATCATAACCCACAATGTGGAAGGTTGGCATGCAAAAGTTGTTCAAAATGGCCAACCAACCATGGTGATCCATAGATGGAAGTTTGTGGGGCAAGGTCCACAGTGGATTGAGACTTAAACATTTAGAGCAGTCAAGTTCAATGGGTAATGATAGGGGTGGGACCTGACTGTCGAGAAGCCATGATTGAATAGCCGTTTGAAATGGAAAAGCTAAAAGGCATTTTTTAGGTAGAAACCTACACCTGGGGACCTAAAAGGGTCGATGGCTCTCCATTTTAGTTCATTAATTTTAGCTAATTTCAAGGTGGCCAAGTTGAGGCATCTTCCCGTGAGGGGGAACTTAGTGTGGGCATTCACCACTTCAAGTTTAAATTATTGCCAAAGCAAGGTAACGGCATTAGATAGGTTGTGGGCCCATAGGGCATGGATGCCCTAGTTGAAGAATGGCCATATGAATTGCAAGTCTTGCACATGACCCATGGGGCAATTTTTGAAGTTTATCACAATTCCAACTTATGGGTTTTGTTCACCAAGGTGTGTGTTAGCTAATTTTTGAGTGTTCTTTATGAAATATAGCCATTTTATCTAGAAATTAAAAAAAAAATTGAAATAGGGCATGTGGCAAAAAACTAACCTTTAAGATCGAATGAAGGTGAATGATCAAATAGATAGCAAAGGTCCCAAATCAGCAAATGCACTCAGCAGGTGTAACGATAGAATTTGTAAAGTGATTTGACTTACTTCTTAACTCCTCACAAGTGAAAAGGACAGCTCAAGAGGGGACATTTATAGAAAATGGTGTATTTCATGCACCTCATTAATGTTCGTATGGTGGCATTGAAGGTTGGTAGGTAGTCAATTTGAAAATGGTCGTGGGAAGGGCACAGTCTGTTGGGTAGACAAGAGTCGGGGCTTGGATACTCAATTGTTCAACATTGAAAATGGAAATTAGTGAGGTAGGTCCCACGGCGTGGAAGGTTGCTAGGTGAAGGTCATTTATAATGGCTACAGAGCCAAGGAAATCCACATAGGGTGGCCCGAAAGGGTGGACCTACCTGGCTCCAAGGATGCTAGCTTCAAAGAATGAAGGAAAATAGCTAAGGGAACTCCATAAAGGCCTAAAGCCTTGAAATTTGAGGGTGGAGAAACATGGCCAACTCAATATGACTCTTCCAAGATTCTTTGACCACTTATACCACAAAAATAGGGGGCATGCAAAATGAAACAGTGACAATATGTGTCGAAAAAGTAAAAAGAAAGAGGGTCCCCATTTCAAAAGGGGCATGTGTGCTATAGGCATAACACTTATTTAAGAATTCTAGCTCATTCAACTGAGATACTTTGTACTCTTCATCAATGATTAGGTTCTATAGTGACATTTATAGTGATGGAAGCTCAACCTCAATAGGCAAGATGGTTTCTAATCCATAGACCAAGGAGAAGAGGGTTGCACTTGTAGGTGTGTAGACATTGGTTCGATAGGCCTAGAGGGAAAGATTTAACTACAGATTCTAGTCACGACTAGCTTCATTGACCATTTTATTTATGATCTTTAGAATGGTCTTGTTTGTAGCCTTAACTTGATTGTTTCCCTAGGGGTAATATGGGGTATAGAATTGGTGTTGTATGTTGAATCTTTGACATAGCTCTTTCACATCCTAATTCTTAAATGGTATTTTTTTGTCTAAGATAAGGGTTTTTAGAACACCATAATGGAAAATAAGGTAATTTAGGATAAACTTAGCAATTTCCTTCCCCATTATGTAGGTCATAGGAATTACTTCTACCCATTTGGTAAAGTACTTGATGGCTCTTATGCTAAACTTGTGGCCATTGGATGAGGTTGGAGTGATCTTTCTTATGAGGTCAATCCCCCACTATGAGAAAGGCCAAGGTGTGACCATTAGTTTCAACTCCTAAGTTGGAGCATGAATTAGATCTCCATGTTATTGACACTAGACACACTTTTATACATACTAATGGGCTTCTCTTTCCATAGTTGGCCAGTAGTACCCCATCCTCAATAGTTTCTTAGCTAAAGTAATACCACTAGAATGGGGAACACATATGCCATTGTGTACTTCTATTAAAGTGGTCAAGGCTTCCTCTTGGTTAAGACATCATAGTAATTTCCCTTCGATGCTTTTACAATAAAGGGTATCACCTAGGATCATGAATCAGGATTCCTTATTTACAAAGGTATATTTAAGGTTAGAGGTGATATTAGATGGGAGGGTTCCTCTACTAAGGTAGATGAATATTTCATGGTACCACATGTATCTAGGACCAACGATGATTCATGCAAATTCAGATTCATGGATTTGAAAGTTGGTACAATAAGTTGTTCTACCAAGAATTCCCATTGAAGGACATTGTATGACATGTCTAATAATGATCCAATTTTTTCCATGGCATCTGCTACTTGATTATTCATGCGAGGAATCTACTCAAAATTTATGTCAATGAAAAGGTCCTTGAGATTTTCTACCATATTCTTGTAGAGATTAAGCTTGTAGTCCATAGTTTGGTAGTCATCATTGACATGGTTGATAACTAGCTGGGAGTCTCCATAAACTTTCAACTCTTGTATATGCCATTGAATTTTTGTCCTTAGACCTATGATTAGGGATTTTTACTCAACAATTTTATTAGTATAGGGAAATGATAGTTTGTATGACTTCAGAATGCAATCACCTTGAGGGGTGATAAAAGGAATAGGTGCCCCTAATCCATGTTGGGTCAAAAATCCATAAAAGTACATTTTCCATTGATTTGTGAGATTGACAAGGAACATTGATTCATCTGGGAATTCATATATCAAAGGGTTCTTTGCATATATAGGTGCTTCTACTAGTTAGTTCACAATTACTTGTCCTTTGATTACCTTGCACTCCACAAACTCTATGTCACTATCAAGATCATTACCCATTTGGTCATTCACCCAGTGAGAGTTGCTTTGGATAACAAGTATTTCAACAGGTCGATCTTTCCAGTAAGCTTGACTTACTATGATAGCATGTAATGTCTAAACTTTTGTGAAGAAAAAACTACTGCTAAGCATGCTTTCTCAATGGATGAATAGTTCATTTGATAGCCCACCAAGGTCCTGCTAATGTAATAGATAGCCCTTTCCTTTCCTTTTTCATCATGTTGTGCTAGAAGAGCACCCAGTGTTGTTGATGTTGTTGAGATATACAAGATCAATGGTTTGTTTGGTATAGGTGGCATGAGTACCGAAGGTGTCAACATGTAGTCTTTGATCTATTGGAAAGCTTCATCACATTTCTCATCCCACTTGTAAGTTATTCCTTTATGGAGAAGATGTGAAAAAGGGTTGATCTTATCTTATAATTTTGTTATGAAGCTTTTGATGGACTCGAATCTTCCTTGTAACTCTCTCATCTCCTTCATTATTTGTGGTGATTCCATGTCTAGGATGGCTTTCAGTTTTGTTGGATTGATTTCTATCCCTCATTCTGAGATCATATACCAAAGAATTTTCTCTGATGTAATCCCAAAGAAACACTTTTTTGGATTCAATTGTACCTTGTATTCTTTGATTCTATCAAAATTGGGTCCCAATACTTCTATGTGCTTACCCCTTTTCCTTAATTTAACCAATATATCATCCACATAATCCTCAATTATTTTTTGGATCATGTTATGAAAGATGAGGTTCATTTCTCTTTGATAGGTCACTCCTACATCCTTTAGTCCAAATGGCATCAAGTTCCAACAATAGGTTCCCCATGAACAAGTGAATGCAATTTTATGTTGATCCTCCTTGGTGATCATGATTTGATTATAGCCTAAAAAACCATCCATGAGTGATAGTATTTCATGACCTACTATTAAATCCATGATGACACCAATGTTAGGAAGAGGGAAATCATCCTTTGGGCATGCCTTGTTTAAGTCTCTAAATTCCATGCATATTTTGATGCCCCAGTGGGTTTGGAGACTGGTACCAGGTTTGAAATCCACTTAGGATAATATATTGGTCAGATGAATCCTATGTCAAGAAGCTTTTGTAACTGAATTTTAACCAAAACTGTTATCTAACAGTGTCTCTTCCTTAATTTTTGCTTCATTGGATTGGCTACAGGATAGACTGCTAAGTGATGTACAACTACTTTTGGATTGATCCCTAGTATATCAGTGTATGACCATGCAAAGTTGGTTCTTTTCTCTATTAGGAATGCTACTAGGCTCTTTTGTTCTTTGTCCAACAAGGATTCTGCATAGAAAGTGATCTTGGGTGCTTCTTCTATTCCCACATTGACTGGAGTGGGATTTTTTGCTAGAAATATTGACTTCTTCAAATGCATTACACTAAGGGAAAGATTGAATCCCTCATCCTTGGGCTCCTTAGAGAGTTTTTAACCTTTAAATGTGTCCTTTTTACTATTTTAGGATTAGAAAGTGCCACATTGTGGTTTTCACTTAGAGATTTGCATGTTAGTTGCATGTCATCAATTTTGTGACTGAATGATTCAATCGTCTACCCGTAGTATGCCCATGTGTCTATCTCTATATCAAAACCTACTTTTTTATCTGCTCATGGTAGGTTCTCACAGAGTCCAATGAATTATGAGATTGCTTCATCATTTTTGAATAAGTCTAGAATCAATGGTCCTTGTTGAGTTATGGGTATACTAGGTGTATTTCATTCACTTGATTGCTTGGAACAAAGGATGTTGTCGATATCATGAAGAGGGAGTTATTCTCAAATAGTTCAATAGCATCAAGGGGGAAGTCATCTAGGTTCGTATCACATGATGTAGGTAACTAAGAGGAAGCCTCAACTCAATTAATGGAAGTACCTTTTCCAATAAGGGTGACCTTGTTAGTAGTACAACCTAGGCCAAGATTCTTTCAGCGCTTCTCAAGAATGATAGGTTCTAGCAAACCATTGTCATTCTATCCTATCTTCTCATTATTTTTATAGCCCCATCCCTTCATTAGATACAAGAATTTATTGTCATCTTTCATGGGAGGAACAGGGATAGGTTGTTCATCTTGATAGAGGAGTTTAGAAACATCCTCCTCATTGTCATCTTCAGGTCTTAAATCCCCCACTTGGTGAGGGTGGTATCTTCCATGTTCATTATTTTAGCCTATTTTTTTCTATATGTAAGTTTCCTATGAGATCTAGGAGAAAGAGGTAGATCTCCCAAGACAAAGGTATCCTACATTAGTTTATAGTTTCCACAACTATCATCTTGAATCACTGCTTTGATCTCAAGAATGTTCTGCACATAGGTGTTTTTGTTGTTGAGGTTGATGAAAGGGATGATGGAGGAACTTCATCATCCTTGGGTATTTGTTGGATATTATAGAACTTGGCCTCAAGTTTCTTTTAGTAGTAAAAAGGTTTAGGATCTCTATGGATGGTAATTTCTCTACCCTCAAAGGGAAATTTTACACATTGATGATAGGTCAAAGCTATAGATTTTAGGGTATGGATCCAAGGTTGGCCAAGTAGGATATTGTAGGGAAGATCAATGTCTAACACTTGGAATTTATTCTATGAAATGATGGGTCCCACTTGGATGGGTAAGGAAATGATGCCTTGTGATACATGGTCTTGGTCATCATATGCGCTAATGGTGGTACTCTTTGCTTTCTCAATAGTATCTTCTGAATAGCCTAGGTTCTTGATCAACTGAAGCGTACAAATTTTTTGATTAGCACCTCCATCTACGAAGACTCTTTTGAATTTTTTCTTATGAATGATTACCTCAAGGTGTAAAGAACGATTATGAGATGATTGCGCTGGTAGGTCTTGTTATGAGAAGGTGAGAAGATGATCAATGATATGCCCGACCATAGCTTGAAACTATTATGTATCAATATCCTTGAGGAAGGACGATGAAGACAAAGTGTTCTATATGATTTCCCTATGTGTTGGGGATAGCCTCAATAGTTCCAAGATTGATATGTGTCAGGGTTTTCTTAATTTGATCTAGGAGATTGTACTTGTTGGGATTTGATGTTGCCAAAGTAGGTTGTACCCTAGATTAAGATGGGATTCCTTGGATGGTGACTTTTCCACATTGTGTGGTGACTCCACACTTTGCACTAGGCCCTTTGATGATGATGATAGTGATGACACTATCATAGGAAGCAACTACATTAGAATAGGTATGTTGCACATTTATGTACTCCTTACCTTTTCTAGTGTTGTTCCCTTTGCTATGATATAGCATAGGGTTTTTGTATATCTTAAGATCTTGATTACCAGCTGGTACTTCAACACATATGGTTTCACTCTCTATAAGGTCTTGGATAATATTTTTGAGCCTCATGCAATCTTTTATTTTATGTCCCTTGATTTTTTGAAAGTCACAAAGATCATTCTTGTTGTACCGGGATGGTTTATCCTATGGTTCTTAGTAGTTTTCAAAGTTGGGAAGCGCTATCAAGTTTGGCTCGGCCAACTTTTTCATAATAGTCTCAATTGGTTCTAATAACTATGTGTACTTGTGTTTTGGATAGTTTTTCTTGTTGGGTGTTTGTCATTGTTGTGTTTTGGTGTTGATCAGATTTTTCTAAGAAGGTGTTCTCTGTTGCATAGCTAGTTGAACATTAGCTACTTTATTGTTGTTTGGCCTAAGAGCACTTAGGACCATCTTAGCATCTACCATTCCATCATTGGTCATCTTCTTTTTCTTAGCCTAGACATGAGGCTTTTTGTTCAAACTAGTTGATGGATGATTGTCTTTGTAAGCTTAAGTATTTCCTTGTGAGATTAGAGCTCTCTTGATGTTAAGGGCTCTAGGGACAAGATCATCATAAGAGGTAATGCACTACATTTTCAAGTGGCAGGATAGATCTGAATCTATATTTTCTATGATGATCCCCACTTGTTCATCAGGAAGGCTCCACTTGCTCTTACTAGCTCTTTGTCTCCACCATTGCAAGAAATTGGTGAAAGATTCTCCTTTGTTTTTTTTGAGAGTAGACAACTCTTCTAGGCTTACATCCATATCAAGGCTAAAGGAGAAGTGATCTATGAATTTATCATTGATTTCTTGGAAATTTTTAATACCAGGAGGCAGTTGAGAAAACCAATCCATGGCAAGACCTATTAAACTTCACAGAAAGAGGGGCATTAAATAAGAATCATTGTAGGCCACCTCCATACACATGACATAAAACTCTTTGACATGGTCCATGGGACTTCCTCTTCCTTTGTATTTATCGAATTTGGGGATTTCAAATCTAGGAGGGAATGGTACCATTATGATGCTTTGATCAAATGTATATGGACATAGGTTCTGTGTATGGGGCTTCTTTGTCTTTCCCATCCAAAGATCCTGCATTTTTTGTGATAATGCCTTAAGTTGTGATGCCAAATCATCTTGTGGGTTTCGTGGAGGAACATACATTGCATATTGTGGGATGGTGGATGTGTTGTACATGTGATTCTAATATGATAAGGTGTTGTATGGTGCATATGGTGGTGTGGGATTTTGTGAAAGTGATTGAGGTGTTGATGTATATGTTCTTGACACGTTTAGGTTGATGAATTTTTGTTGAGGGTTATAGTAGGAACCTTGTTATTGTTGTTGTTGGAAATACTATTGAGCTAGTATGGCTTGTTTTTGTTGTTGTGCTGCTAAAGTTGCTTGATGGTATTGATGTTTTTGTTGTTGTGCTAAGGTTGTTGTGCTTATAAGGATGCTTTTTTTTGTTGTTGCTATTGTTGTACTGCTAGGACTACTTGTTTTTGTGCTACTAGGGCTACTTGTTGTGTTCCTTAGGTGGTTTTTTTAATTTTTATTATGTTCATAGGGTTGCTTCTTGTGCTGCTAAGGTTGCTTTCCATTGTTTTTATCATTTCATGGCTTGCTAATAAGCCTTTTGTGCTTGTTTTAATGCTAAGGCATATGCTTGCAATGTAGGATCAGTTGATTGTTGGGACATCTATGATGGATTTTGGGTGTTAATGCTTTTATTGGGTAGTGGATTTTTGATGAGAGGTTGGGGGTTCCCTTGGTTTAACATTCCTTATAAGATGGTGGTTGAGATGGGGGAATGTAAGTTTGAGGACCCATTTGAGTTTACATGGTGAAGGCAACCATGGGGAAAGATGAGGATGGTGACATTTGATTTTGCAATGGTAATGAAACACTAGGACCTTGAGTTCATTGATTGAAAAGGTTCCCTTGTCTAATGTATTAGGGATTTCCTTGCATTAGGGATGTGGAAAAGGTATTACCTTGGTTGACGGGGTTGGTGACCAATGGATGGGTGGATGTTTTTAGTGAAGCCAATGGTGCAAGTGAACCAATTGGAGGATTGGGTAGAGATGCCCCTATTTGCATTAAGGGTTGACTTTGTGTTAGGGTGTTGGCATGCCCTTGTGGTTTGATTTGATACACTTGGTCCATGCTTCCTTATGTGTTGTTGGGCACACTTTGTTGTAGTATGGTATGTCCCTTGGTCTTCCTTGTCTAGCATGGTGCTTGGGTTTGTGGCATGGCTTAACCACCTCCTATGGATCTTACATAAATTTTTTGGTTGTATCAGGCATTGATAGGTTGATATTTTGGTGCAACAACAACCACCAATGTAACAATTGGTACCAGAGCCGAGGTCATAGGTTCAAACCCCTCGCTTGTGTTGGGGAGGATTGTTGCAAGATGGTGTGTTCCTTGGTCTTCCTTATCCAACACAGCGCTTGGGTTTGTGACATGGCTTAATCACCTCTTGTGGATCTTACGTAAATTTGTTGGTTGTATCAAGCATTGACAAGATGATCTTTTGGTGCAATAACAACCACCAATGTAACACACTTGCGGTATTTGTGTTGATGGATGAAGATGGGTACCCTCGATATGTTGAGGTTGTGGATTCTTGAAGTGTAAGTGGTTTATGTTGATGCAAGGGGTGTTTGGGAATGGTAGAAGTGCCAAATTCTTGTGCCCAAGTGGTGTTTTGAGGTGGATTATTGTTGAGAGTACCCACAAGCATGTTGCTTTTGAATGGAAGAGTTAGACCAATGTCCTTGGCAAGACTAGTTGCGAGACTAGGAGTGGATGTTTGATTTATCCCTAGCAATGGAGTTGTTAAGCCTTGTGTCAAAGGTTTCACAACAAACAATGGGTAAATTGGAGCTACATTTTCTAAGGCTTGATTTTATATTATTTCCTCCCTAGTGAGTTCAAATGCATTATTTGTAATGTCTTCAATATCATATGGTCTTGATAGATATAAAGGTTATTGTGATGGGGTAACTTGACTTCTCAGATCAAATTCTTGAGGATTTGGATGACTTGAGGTGAATGTGACTTTGTTTTTTGTTGATGGGTGTTTTTGCACTTTCTCAACACAGACAACACACAAGTATGTTGTCCCTCTTGAATGGTAATTTCTACAACTAAGTTTTAAAAATCACCCCAAGGTCTGTTAGGTGTCAGGTCATGACTTGCAAAAATAACTCAGCTGTTGATGTGATTTGCTAGTAATCACAAAAGGAATTTATGGTTATTAAGCAAGGAGGGAATTCAATTTGCTAAAGGAGTTTTATGAATTTTGGAAATGAGTGAGTAGTTTCTAGAAGTGTAGAATAACAAACTAAAGCTCCATCTTTGTCATGAGATTTTTCTTTACAATGATGCTATAACTTTGTCTTAACTTCAAATTTTAAAGAAAGGTAAAAATGATAAAAAGCATTAGAAGTTGACTAAACCTACAACTAATGTTGAACAATAACAATGGAGGATGCTACAATGGACAAACTTTCTAAAATTAAGTTCCACTTAACTAAGGATAGCCCATAGTCTCATGAAACTATTCACCATTAAAACATGAACAAAAAATGAACTTGAGTGCAACAACGTAAATGATGCTCAGACTAACTTTACATAGTAGTTTATCAATAATAAAACAAAAAAAAGTATGAACTAAGAAGACATAAAACACCATAGCATACTTCACAATTAAAGCACAACCTAAACTAGCTGTGTGAAGCCTAATCCTAATACCTGCAAAACAATGAGAACAAACACATTAAGTTAGAGATTGTAAGAAAGAACAAGGATTCCCCATGAAATCCATTTACAAAACTCAAATTAGGAAAATAAACAATGAAGAACGCAATGAAAACAACAAAATAGATTGAATCCTAATTTAAATTAGCAAACTCATGATCCCATGGGGGAATTGGTGCCAATTTGATGTGAAAATTGGCCCATTCTCAATTCCTATGATGCAAGATTGATATGTTGAAGATATGTTGATGAGTGATCCACTTTATTGATGAAGGATGAATGCTTCCAAGCTAAAAAACCTGCATAACCTAGCTATGATTCAATGATATTTGATGGAAATGGCTAAATATTTTAGCATAATAACTTTGCCTAATTTATGGATAATCAAATGAGGACATGACCTCTTTATTTATAGAATGCCAAGATGGATGAATGTCCAAATTTGATCAATGTGGGACTAACATTCATCCAATGGCAAGATGCCACTTGTCAATCTATGAGTGGATGGAGGATATGCAAGTTTTGAGGATTGTGCCAATAAATGCATATTTTTGAATCTCAAATTTGTTGAAATGACTTGCAAGAGGGAAGGGAAAATGCAATAAATGCCACTTGGCTCAACACAAAGGACATGTAAGATGGAGTTATTGCCTGGTTGGATGTACATGTCCACTTGGAATTTTTGAATTCAAACTTGGAGAATATTCTAAAAGATGTCTTGTGAGGAAAATAGAGATTTAATAAATGAATTAAATCTATTTTCATGTGCAACTTGCAAAATCTAGAGGATGGGACATGACAAAAGATTAAATTAATCAAGGGTTAATTAATTTAATAAGATATTACATGATGTGACCTATTTGACTCAAATTTATGGATTTATTTAAATCAAATAAGAGAGGAATATGATAAGAGAATAATTAAATAAGGATTTTGATTTATTTAATTAAAAGAGATGGTGTTAGATTAAATCAAATAAGGTTTTAATTTATTTAATTTAATAGATAGATTTAGAAATTTAATTAAACAAAATTGAATATTGAATTAAATAGGGATAATTAGATCAAATTGATTGATTTAATTAACAAAAGAGAGAGAGAGAGAGACTTAATTAAATAACAGGTTTATTTAATTAAGGGAGGAATATTGATGAATTTAATTAGATAAGGAGAATTTGATTAAATGGTTAGACTGATGGATGATTCAGGATGAAATGATGTTAGTAGGCGGGATCAAATGCACAATGTCAATTGGTATATTTTACATGTCTACATTTTTCCCCTCTTTGAAGTAATGCACATGTTGCATTGGTTCAAAGAATAAACGATCTCGATAAAAGCCCAAAATTTTTGCTATTTAAAATCCTGCCCCACTACTGCCTGGCGAGAGAAAATATGCCATTATATTGCCCCCTCGAGAGATTGGACGAAAATTTCAATTTTTGGGTGATCTCATGAAAAAAGAGGAAAAAGTGCCCAAAAGGCCCAAAAAGGCTCTAGGAGGCCAAAAAAATGTCTAAATGCAATAAAACAATGTAAAATAGGCCTCAATTGGACAAAAAGAGCTTCAAGGATCCAAAACCCTAGCAGGATAGCCAATCAGGGTGAAAAACCCTAATTTTCAAGCTTAAGAGGGGCCCAAGGGGTCACTTTCAAGTCATTTTCACACACATCCATTAGAAATTTTGAGATTTGAGCTCTGACCTCTTAAAAATATAGCACAACGATAGCTTCCCCTGCATATTTCTAATTGAGTTCAAACGTACCAACGGCCACCCAGCATCGGAGCACCAGTAAGTGACCCTTACTTGAGCTTTATTTTTCATTTCTAGCCTTCATTTAATGCTTTCAAAGTCGATCTTTCTATAGCGACGCTATATAGTGCCACTCAAAATCAAATTGCGTTGCTCGGTATGATATTGCATCGCGGCGGTGCAGTTTGGAGTTTGAAAATAGACTCCAAAATGCAACATTGAGCTCGAGGCTGGTAGGGTGGTTTGCAAATTGCAACGCAGCGGTCTTGCATTTTCTCAAAGTGCACAGCGACGGTGCCATTTTGGTCTTTTATGCCCTAGCATTGAATTTTGATTAGAAATCAAACTATGACACCTTCATGGATTGCACTGTTAGAGAGGTTTTTTGAACGCCCAGTGAAGAATTTTTCAAAATATTTAACATGGTGACCTTCCTTGATGCACAACATGGCAAGGTAGCTCTACTCTCAAGAGCACATGTATATTGCTTATGCAGTGTCCATTCACACTCACTTAGGGATGCTATTAGTGCTAGCCAAGAGATGGCACAGCGAGACCTCTTCGTTTCATCTTCCCACTGGCAAGGCCACCGTCACCTTAGAGGATGTTTGGCATATTTTGAGATTGTTGATTCATGGTCAGTGAGTGATTTTTGACATGGACAAGGGGCGCGATTCTTGCCACAGAGTCCTCACCACATAGGACATCATTTTTTGCGAGGGGCAAATCGAGCTCGAGCGACATAGGATCCTAGCACCTCCTTTCCACCTAATTGTTGCATTGGTCATTTCGGGTCTCGTTGCCCTTGACAGACAAGGCTGATATTTCAGTCCTGGCTTGGGATATTGCTGGGAGCATATGGTTCGAGATAGGCCTGTTCATTTTGCTTGGGGGCCAGTGCTTCTTGCATCTTTATACAGAGATCTGCACGAGTATGTGTACATGGATCACAGAGCTCTTAGAGCAGGGGTGATCCTTCTTCATGTTTGGGCATGGGAGCACATTGTTATGCTTCGGCCATAGATTGTTACTATTCTAATGATGCTAGACGATCCTTTCTTGTGGCACTACGGAGGCGGTTTGTCCTTCCCACACATAGGTGAGCACATGATCCCCTACTAGAGGAGGGTCCTCGACAAGATGCAGGTGTTCACATGGCGACCATACCTTGGTTGGCCTAGATGGGTTGACGATGCTAAGCAGCTATTCTTTGCCCATCAGGGCCGGTACATGCAGGGGTGGGAGCACACGATGATCGAGATGTACCTGCCCGGGCGCGTACAGTGTCAGTTCGATGAGCCCCATGATCGCCCTAATAATGATGACTATGTAGATGTCTTCACCCACACCATGACACAGGTTTTATGGGGGCAGTATATTCTAGCCTCAAAGGTCATCAACAGTTTCAAATAGTTGGTGGCTCGACCATGGGCCTATGATTAGGGGCTTGCAGATCCAAGTATGACACAAGCATATAGGGATTGGTTATGGCCTCCCCTACGATTGACTATTCTAGGAGCAGTCCCAGATTAGAAGAGAGTGAGAGGCAGAGGGGGAGGAAGAGGATGGAATGGTGATGTATGACAAGACCAGCTGGTTGGGCCACCAGTTCAGCCAGGGAAGGGAGATGTACCGATGTCGGATTAGCAACAGGTGCCACTAGGTGTACCACCATGGGTTGAGGATCAACCTCAGGTGCAGCCTCAAGTACAACCACTAGTGCAACCAGCAAGACAGGTGGATCCCCAGGATACTTTGATTGCTTAGCTACAGGTGCAAGTGTAGACTATGACAGGGGAGAGGGATCAAGCTTGAGCTGAGAGAGCAGATGAGGGCTGAGAGAGATCAGGCCATTCAATAGAGATAGGTTGTAGAGTTACAGGTAGCCATAGAGCTAGGCCAAAGACAATAGTTAGAGAGTATGGCAACCTCCTCTTCTTAGGGTAGAGTGTCCGTTTGGTCCTACAGGGATGTCATCTGAGAGGCCGAGTTATATCAGAGGCATTATCATGAGGTTGTACCCAGAGGAAGATGGGTCCCAGAATACTCACAACAAACCAGCTACAGACTAGTAGAGGGTCATGGTGATAGGGGCAAGGGAAACATACATGGGGATAGACCTTGATCGAGATGATACGATGCTTTTTGTGCCTTATGGGCTCTTTTGTACTAATTGACATACATGTATAGTGATCCGATTATTTTGTATTATGATAGTTACATTATTGATGATGATATATATATGAGCCGGTGATGATTTTGATGTGATGTGATGTGGTGCCATTTATTTATGCATGTATGAATGATTTTATTTCTATATGTTGTTCAATGATGTTATATGATGCTTATATGATGTTATATGATGTATTAATGGATGCATTTATGGATGTATTTATTTCCGATGATGTATCAATTATGATTATGACTAATAGATCTATATTAGGTTAACCTATGATATGCAAATGTATTTATGTGATGTGCAATGATGTTGTCTATATGATGATCTATTTTATGTTGATGCAAATGGTGATGTGATATGTGATATGAAATGTAATATGCAAAATGATATGGAAATGATCTATGGTGTATGCGTGAAATGGTATGTGAATCTTTTCTATATATGAAATGATCATGGATGGATGTACACTTTGTATGTAATGAATTTTGTATGTTTATGCTTACATGGAATGATTTATGCAATGAATGATTTATGATGCTATTTATGAGATGACATGGATGATTAGTGGACAATATAATGCACTATAAATGTGATGGTCATGTTTTATATAATATGATGCAAATGGGATGGTTTTTTAAGATGCTTAGAGTAACAAATTTTATTATCCTAAACCTACTAAATGATAATGTATGTATGTGATGCATTTTAATGTGATGTAATCATATGTCTATGCAAAGTGGTATGATGATGCGTAATGCAACATGAATGTAATGTGTGAGATGATGTTATGATGTTATGCAAGTATGTATGCAAATGAATTATTTATAATGCTTATATACCTATTATGTATGATTATGCAGTATGTGATAATGGTGAAATGATTATGAAATGCTTTTGTAAATGAATGTTATGCGATGATTTAGTTGATAGATGTAATGTGATACAAGAAATGGATGCACTTTTATAATATGGTGGAAATGCAATGCATATGTTCCCTATGTGTTATGTTGATAAAATATCCTAATGATTTGTGGATGCAGGATCGATGACAATGGTGACGATGATGGTGATGATCAACTGTCATTATTACTTTTCTTAGTGCGATGAGCAAGAAGAGAAGAAGTCATTTCAACAAGACATAAGATGATGAAAATGAAAATGATGATGATGATTTTTTGCCGAGGAATTAGGATTTTCAAAGGGCCAATTTCCTTATGTTTGATAACACATGTGGTACGATGCATCAAGGTATAGAAAACCAGTATTGCATTGTACCCAGTGTGATGGACTTTGACTTGACAAATAGATAGGAGTATCCTTGTTCACACCTGACATACGGAAACCTTACTAGGGTGCACTTTAGAAGTTTCAAACACCTCAAACCAAAACACAGAAAGGTAAACCTATCAATGCAACAGTCAACAAGTTGTCCAAGACCTCCTCCATACATACCTAACAAAGCAAGTATTTTCCAAGGTTATATTACAAGAATGTCCAACAAGCACAACAGACAAAAAGATAATGATTGTTGCCCCATTCCTATTTCTCTAAATCCTCTTGTTTGGATATCATTGAGAAGTCCTTGGAATGAGTGTAATAAGATAAGTCAAAAGATCAAGACAAAGTAAACAAACAAGCTGATGCTCTTCAATACCACTAACCAAAAGAGGATGTGTTTTAAAGGATAAGAGCTGAAACTATTGCCAAAAGATAATGCCCATTGTAGGAAGGATTCATCCTACAACATGTTAGTGGATGGCAGCACATCATTTCGTTTATCCAAAGCATTCTTTCAGATGATTGATATGGGACCAATTTGGATGATGAGTTATCAACATAAAGAGATGACCAACTTGTTTATGCACTGAATTAGACCTAAGACTTGATGATTTGAGTTTTCACTTTCAACCTCCTAGACTTGTTTTTGATTGTCTTACCAAAGATTGAGGATGAGGATAGTTTATTATGAGTGATGTTATTCCAGGTGTAGGTGAGATGAGATGGATGGATTTTTTCAAATATTTGGATGGTTTTGATGTTTTATAATGTTTTGAGGTTTTTTTTGGTATTTTTGAGATTTTGCAAACTTTTTGATCTTTTTTTTTTTTTTAAATTTTCCAATGTTTTGGGATTTTCTGAGATTTTGACCAAGAGACTAACCTACAGACCTATCCTAGGGGCCTCGGGGGCTAATCAATAGATTAGCCTTGCCTATCTTCAAGCTCAAAGATGACGTAGCTCGACAAGAGAACCTTATTTTTTGACTTTTTGAATGACCTTTTGACCTGTTTTGGAATTTTGATGTTTTTAGATTTTCTAATTTTCTGATGTTTTTGGATTTTCTGATTTGAGGATTTTAAGAATATACATGAATCTGATCCAATAAGAACATTCCCCTAGTGTGATGCAATAGACTACTTCGATAAAGGCGGGACAAATTGACCTTGAGGATGGGTCGAGTAGTACTAGGAGGGTTCATGATACAAAAACATGACCAAGCTATAATGTGAATGCGGATGGATGGGTGATGGATGGAGATATAGAATGCGATGGATGATGGAAATGTGATGGATGGATGATGCAGAATAAGTTGTCAAGATCCTGGTGGATGGAAAGTGCTTATTTACACAAGGCACTTGTTTGCTAGGTTTTCACCAAGATACTTGTCCAAAGTGCCACCGAAGTGGTTTTCACTAGAGGACGATTTTTCTCTTTACTATTTTTAATCATTTTTCTGATTTTTTTGGATTTTCTACTTTTTTGATTTTTTTGTTGTTACCAAGATGAGTGTTTTCCAGGTTTTTGCTGAAGTAACCATTTCTTTAGGACATTTTCTGATTATTTTTTTTGGATTTTTTGGTTCTATACATTAAAAGATTTAGGAATAAAACTTTTTGAGGTGAGAGCTATTCATGGGCTCTTGCAGAGGTTCCCCTTCGGGTGTTGTTAACTAATATGCCCCTAACTTGTAACTTGTTGTGATGACGAATGGTCCCAACCAATTAGATTCAAACTTGCCTTCACTGCTTGGGTCTGGGACATTCTTCTTATTCTCTTTTAATACCAGTTTTCTGACTTGGAACATCCTACTTCTGATTTTCTTATTGTAGCTCTATTTGAGTCTATTCTGATAGACTTGCAAATGATTCAAAGCATCTATACGTCATTCATCCAGTAGCTCTAGCTCATTCAATCTTGACACTTGGTACTCTTCATCTGTGATGAGGTTTTGTAGTGATATCCTAAGTGATGGGATCTTGATCTCAATGGGAAGTTCTACTTCTGATCCATAGACCAGGGAGAAAGGGGTGGTGCCAATGGGTGTGTGGATGCTGGTTTGATAAGCCTAGAGGGCAGGATGAAGCTGTAGATGCCAGTCATGACCTGCGTCATTGACTATTTTCTTGAGGATTTTTATAATGGTTTTGTTTGTAGCCTATGCTTGGCCATTTCCTTGGGGATAGTATGGGGTGGAGAAGCGATGTTGGATTTTGAATTTTTTGCATAAATCATGAACATCTTGATTCATGAATGGTGTCCCATTATCTAAGATAATGGCTTGTGGAACACCATATTGGAAAATGAGATAGTTTAGAATGAACTTTGAAATCTACTTCCTAGTTATATACATAATGGGTATGGCCTCCACCCACTTAGTAAAGTACTTTGTTGTGGTTATGATGAATTTGCGGCCATTAGATGAAGTGGGCATGATTTTTCCAATGAGATCAAGTCCCCACTATGAAAAGGGCCATGGTGTGACAATAGGATGAAGCTCTTGAGCTGGAACATGGATGAGGTCTCCATGCTACTAACATTGTAGACACTTTTTGGCATAATCATGTGCTTCTCTTTCCATTTTGGGCCAATAATACCCCATCCTCAGCAATTTCTTGGCTATGGTCATTCCAATTCAGTGTGAACCATAGATACTGTTATGTACTTCAGTGAGAGTGGTTAATTCCTACTTAGCATTTAAGCAGTGCAGTAGGGTTCCTTCTATGCTTCTACAATATAGGGTATCTCCTAGGATGAAAAATCTAGATGCCTTTTTAACAAAGGTTCATTTTAGGTTTGAGGGTAGGTTGGTGGGTATGACTCCTATTCGAAGGTCTATGTAAATTTTGTGATACCAGGGATCACTAGGACCAATGATTTCGCACATGAATTCTGATTCTAGTACCTTGAATGCAGGTACGAGAAGCTACTCAATTAGGAATTCAAAATTTGGAATGTTGTGTGGGATATCCAGTAAGGATCCAATTGTTTCCATGGCATCTGTTGCTTTGTTGTTGTTTCTAGGAATCTACTCAAATGTAATTTCGATGAAGGATTCTTTGAGGGTCTTCACCAATTTCTTGTATGGAGTGAGCTTGTTGTCATTGGTCTGGGATTCATCATTCACTTGATTTATTACCAATTGAGAGTCTTTGTATACTTTGAGAGCTATAATGTTCCACTGCACTACTATTTTGGGACCTATCCTTAAAGCCTCGTATTCCACTATGTTATTAGTGCAAGGAAATGCTAGTTTGTAGGATCTTGGTATGTAATCCCCTTGTGGGGTGATAAAGAAAACACTGGCTCCTGATCCATGATGCATGTATGAGCCATCGAAGTATAGTTTCTAGTGGTTAGCTATGTTGATATTGAAAATAGATTCATCTGGAAACTCTGAGATGAGAGGGTTCTCTGAATAGATTGGTGCTTCTGCAAGTTGATCTGCAATGACTTGGCCTTTGATTGCTTTCCACTCCACATATTTGATGTCATATTCTAATAGTATCATCACCCATTTTTCCATTCTTCCTATGAGCATTGCCTTTGATAATAAGTACTTGAGAGGATCGATTTTGGTGACGAGTTTTATTTTGTGTGCCAACATGTAATGTCTGAATTTCTGTGATGCAAACACTATTGTGAGGCATGCTTTCTCGATGAATGAATAGTTTAGCTCATGCCCAACCATTTTTCTGCTAATATAATAGATAGCTCTTTCTGTTCCATTTTCATCATTTTGAGCTAAAAGAGCTCCAAGGCCTACTACTGTTATTGACATGTATAGAATCAATGGTTTTCTTGCGATTGGTGGCATTAAGACTGGTGGTGTTAGTAGATATTCTTTGATTTTATTAAATGCCTCTTCACACTTGGTATCCCATTTGTATGCTACTCCCTTGTGGAGTAGGTGAGAGTATGGGTTATGTTTGTTCGCTAGTTTTGCTATGAATCTTCGAATGGATTGGAGCTTGCCTTGGAGACCCCTCAATTGCTTTAATTTTTTTGGTGCCTCCGTTTCAAGGATTTCTTTTACCTTTGTTGGATCTACCTCGATACCTCTCATTGACACTATATATCCTAGAAATTTTCCTAATTGCATGCCGAAGACACACTTCTTTGGGTTTAATTTGGCCCTTTGATATGTTGCTCCTGCATTCTTTAAGCGGAATGGCATCATGTTTTAACAGTATGTCCCCCATGGACAAGTGAAAGTTGTTTTATGTTGGTCCTCTTTAGCTATCATAATCTGATTGTACCCTGAGAATCTTTCCATTATTGACAACATTTCATGTCCAACTATCATATCAATGATCATATCAATGTTTGGAAGTGGGAAATCATCTTTCAAACATGCTTTATTCAAGTCTCTAAAGTCTATGCAGATTCTGATGTTCCCAATAGGTTTTGAAATAGGTACCAAGTTTGACACCCATTCTGGATAATCTATCAATTGGATGAATCCTGCATCTAATAGCTTTTTAAGATCCATTTTGACTAATAAGGCAATATGAGGGTTCATTTTTTGAAGATTTTGTTTAAGAGGCTTTGCTTCTAGATATACTAATAAATTGTTAACCACGGTCTTTGGATCAAGTCCTGGCATGTCAGCATAACTCCATGCGAAGTTATTTGTCTTTCTCTTAGGAAGGCTACTAGGAGCTCTTGTTCCTATAATAGTAATGATTTCACATAGAATGTGATATGCAGTGTTGCCTCTATTCCTAGGTTGACCGGATTGCATTTTTCTACTAGGACTGCTGATTTTTCTTGATGAATAGCTCTAGAAGGAAGATTGAATCCCCCATCCTCGAGCACCTTGGAGAGGTTTTCACCATTGGATACATCCTTTCTTTTTACTTTTTTCTGGTTGAAGAGTGCCACCATGTGGTTTTCACTCAAGGACTTGGATATTATTCTTAATTTTTCACTTTTGCAACTAAGGGATTCAATTTTTTCCCCATAATAGGCATCTATATCTAGCTCTATTATGAACCCTACTTTGTGATCCCCATTTGGAATGTTATCCTGGAGTCTCATGAATTTTGAGAGTGCCTCATCATTTTCGAATGTATCAAGAACTGGTGGTCCTCGTTGGTCATAGTCAATGAGTTGGGGATATACTAGGTAGATCTCATGATTTTGGTGGTTTGTTTCAAAAGATACGGTGCTAAACATGCAAAGAGTGGTATCCTCAAATAGCCTAGGTAAGTTGGTCATGGTATCCTCATCATCACTACTACTATAGATGTCAATTATATCAAATGTAAAGTTATCTATGACTCTACCTGTAGACACTGGTAAGTGTAGTTCTGTTGGGGTTGGCTGAGGAGGATTATTAACCGTTCTAACTAGAGGACTTCGGCCATGTATGGATATGCTTGAAGGGGTATATACAAGGCCAAGATTTGTTATTAGTCGTGTCTCTGGCATGGTAGGTATTATAATCCCATTGTCGTTTTGTCCAAGTCTTTGATTTCTATCATAGCCCATTGCGAGCATCATTTGCAGACCCTTGATTTTGTCATCCATTTGTAAATCAGCTACTGGTTTTTCATCTTGATATAGAATATGAGATGGATCTGCCTCAATAACTTCTCAGCGAAGATCGCCCCATCTTGTAAAGGTGGGTTATTCCACATGAGATGTTTGGGATGTGGAGGCTTCATTTATTTGCAAAAGCCCCGTGATCTAGGAGACTATGGTAACTCTCCTACCACAAAATCATTATTAGGGAGCTTGTAGTTTCCACAACCATTATCTTGGATAATGACCTTAATGTCAGAGATGGTGGGAATGGTGGGAGTGGCAAGTCTCTTTGTCGCAGAAGTGGATGCAAGAGTGGAAGGATCGATGTATGGTGTGGATGGACCCTCATCATTTTTTGGTACTTGGGGGATTTTATAGTACTTTTCCTCAAGGCTTTTGCAATAGGAGAAGGGTTTGGGATCTCCATGGATGGTGACTTCCTGTCCTTCATGTGTAAATTTCACACATTGGTGGAAAGTTGACGCTACTACTTTCATCGCATGAATCCATGGGTGTCCTAGGAGGATGTTATATGGCAATTCAAGGTCCAAGACCTGACAAGTAGTTTCCATGATGGTAGGTCCTACTTGAATAGGGAGTTTGATTGTGCCCTGAGACACTCTTTCTTGATCATTGTATGCTCTTATTGTGATACCCTTTCCTTTGTCAATAGAATCTTCTGATATTTTCAATTGCTTGATGAGACTGAGAACATATATTCAAGCCCGCACCTCCATCCACCAAGACCCTTTTGACTTTGATCTTGTGTACTATGGCTTCCAAGTGAAGTGCATGGTTGTGAGATGGTTGAGTGGGGAAATCCTAGTCAAAGAATGTGAGAAGATTTGGCGTAATGATATTTCTGACCATAGCTTGGAATAGTTCCACATCAAGATCTGCGGGGACAGTAGATGACGCCAGCACTTCTTCAAGGATTTTCCTATGGGAAAATGAGATTTTTAGCAACTCAATGATGGAGATTTGCATTGGCGTTCTTTTGAGCTAATCTAGGACATTGTAGACATTAGGGATGGATCTAGATGCAGGGACTCTATTTTGCTAGGATGATCCTACGATGGTAACTTTTATGCCTCTTGTGGTGACTCTATAATCTTCGGCATGGGTGCCTTTGATGGTGATGACCATGCAGCTTTCATCTAGGGAGGTGACGACAGTTTCATATACATGATTTATGTTTGCATGGGTTCCTTTCCCCTTATCTTTATTATTATTATTCCCTTTATTGCCGTGATTAGGCATTAGATTCATGTATATCTTAAGATCTTGGTTTCCTGTTGGTTGTTCCATGTTTATAATTATTTTATCGCTGAGATATTGAATTATGCTTTTTAATCTCATGTAAATTTTCGTGGTATGTCCTTTGATTTTATAGAATTCACAGAGTTGATTCTCATTATACCAAGGAGGTTTCACATCTGGTTCTTGGTAATTCTCAAAGGTAGGAGCCTTGATGAGTTTTTTGTCTATCAACTTCTTCATTATGTCCTCAAGTGGCTCCCCCAAAGTGGTACTTTCGCTTGGGATAAATCTTGTTGTGTTGGGGTGGTCCCCTTTGATCATCAAGATTATTGATTGTCGGATTGTTTTTTGGTTGTTGTATTGCATGATGATTGTTTTGGTGTTGCATTTGGATTTGTGGTGCAGGTGTATTTTGGCGAGGGGCACTAATGACCACATTGGCATTGATGACACCATCATTAGTAATATTTTTGTTCCTTTCCCATGTGCAAGGTTTATCATTGTAATTGGATGGTGGGCAGCTATTTTGTTGTTCCGGGTATGAAGTTGATCCTGCCGGTTGGGTCATAAGGGCTCGTTCAATGCTAAGCACCTTAGAGATCAACTAGTCATATGTGGTGATCCCTTGAACCTTGAGATGAAATTCAAAGAGGCCTTCAAGGTTGGCTATGATGGTGCAAATTTTTTTTTCTTTGAGCATGTTCCAATCTCTCTGATTGGCCTTGGATTGCCATCATAGGAATGAAGTGAATGATTCACCCCTACCTTGTTTCAAAGCTGAGATTTTTTGTAGAATAACATCCATTGCAATGTTGCATGCATAATTATTTATGAATGCATCTATAATTTCTTGGAATGTCCTAATGCTTGAAGGTAGGCAAGAGAACCATTCCATAGTGTGGCCAGCCAAACTCCTAGGAAATAGTTGCATCAAATAAGTATCGTCGTATGTTACTTCCATGTAATGGACCTGGAATTCCCTAATGTGATCTTTAGGGTTTCCTGTCCCATGATATTTTTCAAATTTGGGGATCTCAAATCCCTTAGGAAATGGTTTCATCACTAGGCTCCTATCAAATGGATAAGGACACAAGTTGCTTGGTGTTTTTGTTGTTTGCCCTGATTGAAGATCGAGCACTTGTTGCGAGAGCAACTAGATTTGTTTCGTTACATCATTTTGTGGATCAAGGGGCAGGATGAAGGTGTTCTGTGGTTTTTTGATTATGGGTTGGATGGGTAGGTTGTTTCATGTGTTGTTCAGTGGTGTATGTATGTTCTGCTGAGCTAGGTAGGCTTCCACCTGCTATTGTATGAACAATGCTTGTTGTCGATCTTGTCGTTGTTGTGCTAAGATTTGTGCTTACTATTGTGCTCGTTGTTGTGCTTGTTGTTGTTCCAACAATGCTTGTTTTTGTGCTTATTGTTGTTCCAACAACACTTGTTGTTGGGTTGCCAATTGGGCTACTTCTTGCTACTCTTGATATTGCTTTATTGCTTGCCGATATGCTTGCATTTGTGCTACTTTTTTTTGTACAAGAAGTTGTGCCTGTGCTTGTGCATGTTGTGCTTGATATTGGGTGTTTTCCTGAGCTTGAGCTTTTGCTTGCACTGCTTGTGCTTGGGCTTGTACCGCTTGTTGTTGTAATAGAATTTATGCTTGAGCAGCATTTTGTGCTTGCAATGCAGCTTGGGAGGCTTGAGTGGCCTGCACAACTTGAGTGGCTTTTTGTTGTTGTTGTTTGAATAAAGGTTGGGCTTGTGTAGCCTATTGTGCTGCTTGGGCAGCTTGTGCAACTTGAGCAGCTTGTTGAGTAGCTAGTTGTCCGGATTTTAGTTTTTGCACTGGTTGGAATCCCCTTTGAAAAGTAGCTTGTAATGCGATGTTGTATTGGCTTGATGTGGTGGAAGTTGGTGGTGGTGGATTTGGAATGGCATTTGTGAAGGTCGTGATTGGTGATGTCGTATTGATGTTTTGAGTGGTGGATAGTCCTATCATGTTGGTGGTTAGTCCTTGAGAAATGATGCTTTGAGATGTTAGGGGGTGGTTGATGATGTTGTGATTGCTTGTGTCATTTTCCTCTGTTGTTGCGATATCGATGACAATTTTTGAGCATTTGGCATAATGCTTTGATTGATATTTGGGATGTTGGTTTGATTGATACTTGGTAAAGGTGTGACCCCCAAACCAAGAAGTGGTATGGATGATGATGGAAATGGTAGAAGAGGTAGAAATGTGAGGGGTGCGAGTTCTTGAGAAAATTTTGTGGTGTCGAAAATGGCCCCTGGTCCGAACATGTCTCCCTCTTCTTGTGGATTTGTGAGGAGAGAATTTTGAGGTGTTGCATGAAAAGATGATGATGATGGATCATGATGGAAAGTGAGAGGAACATACTTGTGTAATGTATTTTTGGGTATGTTTTGTTCCAATATGTTGTTTGCATCCAAGTCTTGATTATTAACTAGGGGGTGTGTATGAATAGAATTAAGAAATGCATTTCCCTTATTAACATTAGGTTGGGTTGGAGCAAAAAATGTGATTTGCGAAATGTTTTAAGTGATGCTTTGGGATGGGGGTGTAGATGAGATGGAGATGGTGGATGATATTGGTGGTAAATATGTCTCCACTATGGTACTCACGTCAAAATCCAAAGGTAATTTCGCCCTTTGTTTTGCTAGCTCAAGCATGTATAGCAAAGGGTTAAACCTCATCATGATATTGATGATTTTATGGTTTTCCAAATTTTGGAGGATTTCAGTTATTTCATCATGTGACATCCCAAAGGTAAGATCTTCTCCTTGGGCTTCCTCTTATGGGTTTTGGGATGATGAGATAGCCAAAGGATTACTTGATTCAACGAGATTCATGTAAGGAAAATTAGATGCAGAAAACAATTCTCCTAACGTTAATACCTCACGAAAGAATGCAAATACACTTTTAAATTTTACAATTATAGTCAAGTTAAGATGCACTATGAAACAAATTTTAGAAACAGAGTATTTGACAAACACACATGAACACCAAATATACATGGGAAAACCCTTACAAGAGAAAAACCCACCACACCAAAAGAAATCACTTTGTATTATAGTAATGAAATTACATACAAATCCTAGACTTATCTTTCTGGTGTCATTATATAGCAGCATTCACCATTAACCAAATTGCACAAGAACCTTTTCTGATTATAGTCTTTATAGAATCAAATCCACACTAATATAGTTCGAACTCTTCACTCTCCACTGTTGATCAAAACCAACCTACTACAATAAGAAATCACAGAGTATATCTCTATTGTTCCATGTCTATCGAGCTTCCTCACAAAACCATCACAACAAACAGACTCCCAATGGTTCCACTTTTGACTCCTCTAATTCATCCACGAGACTCCACATAGGATGGTCTTACTCGATCAACAAAATTTGTATTCTATTGGCATCTTGGTGAGACACTAACAGTGTCTCACCGATGCCACATATACTTCATATCGATGTCGCCAAGAGTCATTGTAGTCGCCAGGATGTTCTATCGAGCTTCAAGAGATACACCGAGTCATCATGCAGTCGCCTTGACCTATCACTTTCGCCAAGAGATCACGCTGACGTTCTCCACATGCATCACTATCACCCAAACACATAGCTTTTGGTGTGACATTATATCGATGATATTAAGTCATAATGAGCTCTGAAGAATAGTCGGCATGACAAGAGCTTATTTTTGAGACATAGAGTGATCATTAAGTTACCCTGAAGATTCTTCAGCATTGGCAAGACTCATCAGAGTCGCTAGGACTTCTTACTGAAAACATAGTGTTCCACTGATGACCACCATTCGACAAGAGTTACATCGAAGACTAACACTAGAGTCTTCCTCACTAAGACATATTCACTTCGGTAGGACATCTTACCAATGGAACTTCCTTCAGCCAAGTCTCCCTGATGAAATAAACCAAACACTGTTGGCATAACATTTTCTTTTGCAGTGACTTCTCACTGAGCCAACATGAGTTACCCTGAGAACCACAGAGTAAATACTGTCAGCAAGACATTAACACTTTGTTGAGACATCTTAGTGAAAACCTTTAGCTTCACCGAAGACCATAGTTTCCAAGAGTCTTGCCGATACACAATTCAATGGCCTTTTGGCCAGAGGTCTCTTGAGTGCTATAAGGTCATAATGAATACACCATGTTACAGTGATAGAATCCACAGTCTCACCTTTCGGCAAGACAATAGCAAGGTCACAACGACCTATTCAGAACTAAATAAAATAAACCTGCTAGTCGGCCAGACAATTAGAATCACACCGACTTGACTCTAATGGAGGTTTTAGCTTGTATAGTTTGAGGGACATATTTCCAACAATCTCCCACTTGATGAAGTTCATACAAGAACCTCCAGAGCACAAATAATATTTACTAAAAATTATGGGCACTAAGGCCCATTGAACTAGCACACCACCTGAACTTGTCTATGCTCACTAGCTTCATCAATGCATCTACAACATTCTCCAGAGTATCAACCTTTTCCAAATTGACCTTTCCATGCTCAACAATATCTCATACAAAATGGTACTGTACATCTATATGTTTCATTCTAGCATGGAAAGTTGGGTTCTTTGACAAATGGCACTCTGACTGTCACATAAAAATTTTATTTCCCCTGCATCAAAACCAATGTTAGAACACAAACATTTCAACCATACAACTTCTTTACAAGCATGAGTAGCTACCATGTATTCAGCCTCTGTAGTGAACAAAGTGACTACAGCCTGCCGCTTGCTCATCCAACTCACTACACCACCATTCATCATGAATATGTATCCACTGGTGGATATCCTACTGTCAATGTCCTCTGCCCAATCAGAATCTACATAACCACGAATGCTGAGAGTCCTCTGTGATTCAACTGAATTCCCATGGTAACACAAAGTGAAATCTAAAGTACCCTTCAAATATCTAAACACTCTCTTCACAACATCCCAATGTGTTCTTCCTAGATTAGCCATAAATCGACTAAGTACTCCCACTACTTGGGCAATGTCTGGCTTTGTATAGACCATTGCATACATAAGACTACCTACTGCACTTGCATAGGGTACACTGGTCATGTCCTCCATCTTAGTAGGAGATTTTGGATAGTCCTCAACAGATAGCTTCATTACATTCATGACTGAGACGACTAGCTATTTGTAATCATTCATACAAAATCTCTCAAGAACAGTCATAACATACTTACTCTAATTGATCCAAAGCTTTCTATTCTTCTTGTCCCTGGCTATCTCCATCCCTAGAATATACCTTGCTGCACCAAGATCCTTCATTTCGAACTTAGCAAACAACTGAGACTTAAAATCAAAAATCATTAGCTTGCTATTTCCTATGAACAACATATCATCAACATAAAGAGCAATAACAAGTACTTCATCACTTTCAGCTTTATAATATACACAGTGATTAGATTTTTATCTCACAAATCCCAAAGATAATACAAATGTATCAAATTTTTGGTACCACATTCTAGGTGGCTGATTTAACCCATAGAAAGACTTCTTTAATTTGCATACCAATTTTTCTTTACCTTTCTCAACAAAGTGCTCAAGTTGGGACATATAGATTTCTTCTTCAAGATCACCATGAAGAAATGTTGTCTTCACATCCATCTGTTCAACCTCTAAGTCATACACTGCTACAAGTGACAATAGAAATCTAATGGACATTAGCTTTGCTACAGGAGAAAATATTTCCCCATAATCAATTCCCTCTACCTAGGAATAACCCTTGGCAACCAGTCTTGCCTTGTACTTTTCTACACTACCATCCAGACCAATCTTTTTCTTAAATACCCATTTACAGCCAAAAACCTTTTTGCCTTTAGGCAAGGGCACCAGACTCCAGGTTTCATTCTTATCTAAAGATTCCATCTCTTCTTCCATGGCTTCCAACTAAGAATCTGAATCAGAAATTTTAAATGCCTCTTTCACAGTCCTAGGCTCATCAGTACTAGAAATCAAAGCATAGGCACAAGTAGAATCAATCAATGAGAACCCATACCTATCTAGTTATTTCCTTTCTCAGGTTGACCTCCTCACTGGCTGAGGTTGAGGTTCTTCTTCTTCAGAACTTTTAGAACTGCTTGAGCTCTCCTTAGTTTCAGGTACATTCTGAATCTTCAACTCCTCTTTCTCTAGTGTAGGAGGAATTGATGCTACATCCTTACTATTTTCAAACTTTGTCTTTGACTGCAAATCCAAGGTGGAAGGTTTCAGCTCATGAAAGATTACACTCCTGATGTATACAACCTTCTCTATAATAGGATTCCAAAGCTTGTATGCTTTAATGTTAGCACTATAGCCAATGAAAATATATTTTATAGCCTTATTCTCTAGCTTAGATCTTTTTACATTTGGCACATAAGCATATGCTTCACAACCAAAGACTCAAATATGTCTAAGAGAGGGCTTCTTACCAGACCACGCTTCCATAGGTGTCTTATCAACAAGAGCAGATTTTGGAGACTGATTAACTAAGTAACATGCAGTAGCAGTAGCTTCAGCCTAGAACTTCTCCCATAAACCAGCACTACTAAGCATACTTCATGCTCTCTCCATCACTGTCCTATTGAACCTTTCTACAACTCCATTCTATTGTGGAGTATAAGGTGTAGTCTTGTGTCTTTTGATTCCATGGTATTTATAGTATCTTTCAAATTCATTAGAATATAATTCACCTCCATTATCAGTCCTTAAGCATTTTATTTTTCTACCAGTCTGATTTTCAACAAGATTTTTAAACTCCTTAAATCGACTGAACACTTCTGATTTACTTTTCAAAAAATATACAAATGCTCTCCTTGAATAATCATCAATGAATGATACATAGTATCTTGACTTAGACAATGAAGGAACATTCACTGGACCAAACACATCTGAATGGATATAATCTAACAAACCAGAAGATTTATGAGGACTGTCATAAAATGAAACACGATGTTTTCCATATATATAGTGTTCACAGAATTCAAATTTGAAATTACAATATTCAAGCCCCTCAACAAGATTTTTGTTCTTCAAGGTTTTTAAACCTTTTTCTCCTATGTGGCCTAACCTATGATGCCAAAGCATAGTCTTCTCGGCAGGAAGTTTTACTTCTGTAGAGTTTACATAATTAGGGATATTTCCCTCTTTACCTCCATGAGCAGCTTTCAGTGACTTGCCAGAGACACTATTACATTGAACAGCTTGTGCATCCAGCTTGTACAGAGTACCAATTCGAGCACCTCTAGCCAACACCATTGAACCTCTAGTCATCTTGCAGCCACTTCCAGAGAATGTAAGTAGTACTCCAATATCATTTAGCATACTTACACATAATAGATTTTGAGCCAGACTTGGTATGTGCATAACATTCTTTATTCCCTTTACTCTGCCATTAGGGAATTGTATCCTAACTCTTCCATGGCCAACAATCTCCAAATTTGAATCACTTGCTAGGTACACCTTTCCACCATCGTATTCTTCATACTTTGTGAACCACTCTATATGAGATGTCTTATGGAACAATGCTCCAGAATCAATCAGCCAGACATCATTTGATGCCTAAGTTGCCAAGGCTGCAATGAAGGTGTCACCATCACTGTGAGAAGAACCATTATCAAAAGATCCCTTCTTCTCTTTATCCTCTTTACAATCCCTTCAAACATGACCAGGTTGCCCATAGTTCCAGCACTTCACCTTGGACTTCTTGCCAGGAGACTTTGATCTCCCTTCTAATTTCACTTTGGACTTCTTGTCCTTCTTGCCTTTCTCCTTCAGTCTTCCTCTGATAGCAAGAGCTTCCTTCACCATCTCAGAAGATTTCCTTCTCATCTCTTCTGATAGTAAAGATGCAACAATATCTTCCATCTTGAAACTGGATGTTGTACTCCCAATCGCCATCACCAGATGATCCCATGAGTCTGGAAAAGAACACAATAGAAACATACAATGATCCTCTTCTTCAGTCTTCACACCAACAGATGTCAATTGAGCAAGTAGCATATTAAATGCATTCAAATGATTAGCTACAGACCCTCTTTCTTGCATTCTCAAAGAGTCTAGTTTCTTCCTCAAGAATAGTTTATTCACCAAGGACTTCCCTTGATAAATAGATGCTAGTCTCTTCCACAAGGAAGATGTAGTCTTCTCCTCATGCACATTCATAAGCACTGAGTCTGCCAAGCAGAGCCTTATCAGCCCCTTAGAATTTCTATATGCAAGGTCCCAATCTTCTTGCTTCATGCCTATAGGTTTCACTCCAACCACAGCAATCCAAAGATCATGGTCAACAAGAAGATCCTCCATCTTGAGTTTCCACAACTCAAAGTTACTATCGTTGAATTTCTCTATTTCAAACTTTCCAGATATACTAGCCATCTTAACCTGTAATCAGAAATAATAATGTCTACAAGACTCCCACTAAAACAGAATTGACACAAAAAACCCAACGTACCCACAAGGATAACACAACTAGCCAGGCTCTGATACCACTTGTAAAGAAAATTAGATGTGGAAAACAATTCTCCTAACGTCAATACCTCAGGAAAGAATGCAGATACACTTTTAAATTTTACAATTATAGTCAAGTTAAGATGCACTATGAAATAGATTTTAGAAACATAGTATTTGACAAACACACATGAACACTAGATATACATGGGAAAACCCTTACGAGAGAAAAACCCACCACACCAAGAGAAATCACTTTGTATTACGGTAATGAAATTACATAAAAATCCTAGACTTATCTTTCTGGTGTCATTATACAACAACATTCACCATTAACCAAATTGCACAGGAACATTTTTTTATTATAGTCTTTATAGAATCAAATCCGCACTGATACAGTTCAAACTCTTCACTCTCCACTGTTGATCAAAACTAGCCTACTACAATAAGAAATCACAGAGTATATCTCTGTTGTTCCATGTCCGTCGAGCTTCCTCACAGAACTATCGCAACGAACAGACTCCCAACAGTTCCACTTTCGACTCCTTTGATTCATCCATGAGACTCCACATAGGACGGTCTTACTCGGTCAACAGAATTCATATTGTATTGGCATCTCGATGAGACACTAACAGTGTCTCACCAATGCCACATATACTTCATACTAATGTCACCAGGATGTTCTATCAAGCTTCAAGAGATACATTGAGTCATCATGCAGTCACCCTGACCTATCGCTTTTGCCAGGAGATCATGCCAATGTTCTCCACATGTATCATTGTCGCACAAACTCATAGCTTTTAGTGTGACATTATACTGATGAGATTAAGTCATAATGATCTTCGAAGAATAGTTGGCAAGACAAGAGCTTATCGCTAAGATGTTTCCCCATGATCATTAAGTTACCCTGAAGATTCTTCAACATCGGCGAGACTCATCGGAGTCGCTAGGACTTCTTACTGAAAACATAGTGTTCCACTGATGACCACCATTCGACAAGAGTTACACTGAAGACTAACACTAGAGTCTTCGTCACTGAGACATATTCACTTTGGTAGGACATCTTACCGATGACACTTCTTCGGCCAAGTCTCCTCGATGAAACAAACCAAACACTGTCAGCATAACATTTTCTTTTGCGGTGACTTCTCACCAAGCCAACATGAGCTACCCCAAAGACCACAGAGTAAATGTTGTCGACAAGACATTAACACTTCATTGAGACATTTTAGCGAGAACCTTTAGCTTCATCGAAGACCATAGTCACCAAAAGTCTTGCCGATACACAATTGAATGGCCTTTCGGCCAAAGGTCTCCCGAGTGCTATAAGGTCATAACAAATACACCATGTTATAGCGATAGACTTCACATTGTAACTTTCAGGCAAGACAATAACAAGGTCACAGTGACCTATTCAGAACTGAATAAAACAAACCTGCTAGTCGGCCAAACAATTAGAATATCACACCAACTTGACTCTAATGGAGGTTTCAGCCTGTATAGTTTGAGGCACATATTTCCAAAAATTCATTTCCATGTTTGTTTGGCTTAGATCACTTGAAGCAGGTGTTTCTTTGTCGGCTTCCATGCTCTTCTTGTATTGAGATCTAGTTTGAACCATAAAACAAGGATCAATTTTCAAGAATATGGGAGATGAATCTCTTGATTCTTTGGATTGATCTTTACTTTATACTCAAAGTAGAAAATTTTAGGATATCTTGAGGATTGAAAGGTGATATGATGATGATGCAAGGGATGGATGATGTGGATGTTTTGATCTTTTGATAAATCTTGAAGTAGATACTAGGCTTTTAAGACTTTTGGATATGTTTCTGATTTTTATTTTGATTTTCTTGGATTTCCCTTGATTGATTTGATTTTGATTTGTTTTTATTTTGAACAAATAGACCCTAAGATGTTGGATGATTAACTAAGGGATAGATTTTCTCAAAGGATGATAATTTGAATATGTGTAGGGAGAAGGATACATCTACCCACACCTATTCAAACAAGATGATAGTTTAACTAAGTATATGAAGAAGGATACATCTACATATCCCTAGCTAAAAAAGATGATTTTGATAACTTTGACTAAGCATATGTAAAAGGATGCATCTACACATACCTAGCCAAAGATGTTTTGATAAAGATTTCAAGGATTTTTCCTCAAGGATTTGGATGATTTTTTATTTTTTTTCCAAAAAGCCTAGCATGAAGGATAATTTTCAAGATTTCTCAAAAGGTGATGGTGAGATGATTTTTGTTTTTATGTTTGAAGGATGGGTGAAAAATATTTTTATTTCCTTTAATTCAAAGATGAACCTTAAAAAGACACTTTGTTTTCCTAGACCTAGGTATTGAAGAACATGCAATGATTCTATAGTGATTTAATTTGTGCATACATTTTTGTATTTTCAACCAATCATTTTTGTTTTGGGATTTGGACTTCTTGGGGTTTCAACACATATGAGAGTTCATTTTGTTTAGCTTTGCTTAATGGCTTTATTTTACCACAAACACTTTCTTTGATTAAGTTTCCAAACTAGATGTCCAATGCCTTAATTTCTTCAAATCCCGCAAAATATGTCATGTGGAAATTCAATGAACTCAAGGCAAGGGTTGCCTATTGTTTAACTCTAGTAGAAAAATTGAGATGTAATCCAATGTTTAGAAACCTCTAAGGATAGAATCCCAAGGGAAAGCAATAACCTATGGATTGAGTCAATGGTATTTGTCTCCTAAAGGGTTTGAAATTTTGATGATGAAGTTTAAATGTTTGTTTCCAAGATGTTTCTGAACAAGAAAAGCATTTTGAAACCATGAATAAGTACAACCCTATGGATGTGTAAGACAATATTTGTTGGATTCCCACTTAGACAAGTCCAACTACTCTTATCTTTAGCAAATGGTTAGATGATTGACCCCACTGGTTCCCCTCCACGGCTCATTAACGTCAATCAGGGTAGCCAAGCATCAACATCCATGAAACTCCCATGGCATGCTTCCAGTTCTACTAAAATACCGTAAAATTGTGGGGTGGCTTCAGAACGACTGTTCTTGCACCAACAAATAGATTAAGGATTTTGGAAAATTCTAGAACATGGGTTTTAATAAGGACTTTCGGTTCGTGGAGATTGACCCATATGGCAAGAGTCCCCTTTTGGATCCATCTTTTCAAAGCCAACCACCTGATATTGGTTTTTACTCCAATACCCACATTTATATCCTAATTGGAAATACTCTTGGCTTTAGAGTGTTACTGGTTGAGTCGTTCCCTTAGGTGAGTACTTTTTCCCCAAGCAAGGCCCTCTAGGATAAACAAGGATAAACAAAAGTGAGTAAAGACAATATCCATAACTCGATCAATCTTTGTTGGCAACAAAGAGAGAGAATGTACGCAATAATGCCCCACTCACACACAATATTTTGTTCAATTCTTAAACCCAAAATGAAGTGTGGAGGTGATTGCTTTATCTCAATCTAAAATCACAAAAAATGCCTTTTGATTCTCAAGATCGCAATAAAGTGCGAGAGAAGCACATACATCCTTTTTCAATGAGGTTAGTTCAAGTAAGCCTTCACAAAATAAGATAGCACATGTTCATTTTAGATCCTCAAAGCAATTATGAATTCTTTTTAAAGCACCAAAAGATAAATGAGATTTGTTTCATTCAATTGTTAACCAAAAAAACAAACTCTAGTATGTTGTGATCCTAATGTTCATTTTAAAAAAAATTGAAAAGATTCTTTTTTTTAAAACACAAATGAAATTAGTGTCCTAAGAAAAAGGAGATAAAATTTTCTTAAAAAAAGTGTTAAACAAACACTAAAGTGTTTAAAAACACTTTGAATTTGTAAGATATCATTATCATGTTTCTCCGTCTTTTGGTTTCGATTTGATCCAAACTAAAAGCATGGAAAGAAAGTCAGATTTTGCAAAATACAGAGGTCAAAAAGCAGAAAACAGAAGATAAATTGATCATATGAAAAAATGTGTGTGCTAAAATTAAATTTCCACTTTTTACTCCCTACCAGCAGCACAACCCCTAACCGCGTCATAGTTTGATTTCTCAACGGTGTTGTACAATGCCGCTTACCAGTCAGCATCGCTCTATGTCGAGGATAGTGAACTCAACTGCATTGCATTTTTACACAGCATCACAAATTGATTCTTTGGAAAGATCCCACAGGTCAGAATGGTCAAGCGGCGAAGTTTGGATTTTAAATTTTTGGGCGGGAAGACTCCAACATCGTAGTTTGAGTTTCCAGCTATGCTATATAGCAACGCTGAAGAGTCAGCAGTGCTAAAACAGTGGCGTTGAGCTCTCAGCGTAGGAATGTTTTTGTCACTAAACAAAAACACAAAATTTTGTGAAAAAAGTGATAAAGAATGAGATTTTTCCCTCCTTCTAGTCCCAAATGTGTGAACCCCAATCCTAATACCTGCAAAACAATGAGAAAAAACACATTAAGTTAGAGATTGCAAGCAAGAACAAGGATTCCCCATGAAATCCATTTACAAAACTCAAATTAGGAAAATAAACAATGAAGAACACAATGAAAACAACAAAATAGATTGAATCCTAATTTAAATTAGCAAACTCATGATCCCATGGGGGAATTGGTGACAATTTGATGTGAAAATTGGCCCTTTCCCAATTCCTATGATGCAAGATTGATATGTTGAAGATATGTTGATGAGTGATCCACTTTGTTGATGAAGGATGAATGCTTCCAAGCTAAAAAACCTGCATAACCTTTCTATGATTCAATGATATTTGATGGAAATGGCTAAATATTTTAGCATAATAACTTTTCCTAATTTGTGGATGATCAAATGAGGAGATGAGCTCTTTATTTATAGAATGCCAAGATGGATGAATGTCCAAATTTGATCAATTTTGGACTAACATTCATCTAATGGCAAGATGCCACTTGTCAATCTATGAGTGGATGGAGGATGTGCAAGTTTTGAGGATTGTGCCAATAAATGCATATTTTTGAATTTCAAATTTGTTGAAATGACTTGCAAGAGGGAAGGGAAAATGAAATAAATGCCACTTGGCTAAAGGAAAAGGACATGTAAGATGGAGTTATTGCCTGGTTGGATGTACATGTCCACTTGGAAATTTTGAATTCAAACTTGGAGAATATTCCAAAAGATGCCTTGTGAGGAAAATAGAGATTTAATAAATGAATTAAATCTATTTTCATGTGCAACTTGCAAAATCTAAAGGATGGGACATGACAAGAGATTAAATTAATCAAGGGTTAATTAATTTAATGAGAGATTAGTTGATGTGACCTATTTGACTCAAATTTATGGATTTATTTAAATCAAATAAGAGATGTATATAATAAGAGAATAATTAGAGAAGGATTTTGATTTATTTAATTAAAATAGATGGTGTTATATTAAATCAAATAAGGTTTTAATTTATTTAATTTAATAGATAGATTTAGAGATTTAATTAAACAAAATTGACTATTTAATTAAATAGGGATAATTAGATCGGATTGATTGATTTAATTAACAAAAGAGAGATAGACTTAATTAAATAACAAGTTTATTTAACTAAGGGAGGAATATTGATGAATTTAATCAAATAAGGAGAATTTGATTAAATGGTTAGACCGAGGGATGATTCCGGATGAAATGATGTTAGTAGGTGGGATCAAATGCACAATGTCAATCAATATATTTTACATGTCTACATTTTGCCCCTCTTTGAAGTAATGCACATGTTGCATTGGTTCAAAGAATAAACGATCTCAATAAAATCCCAAAATTTTTGCTATTTAAAATCCTGCCCCACTGCTACCTGGCAAGAGAAAACATGCCATTATATTGCCCCCTCGAGAGATTGGATGAAAATTTCAATTTTTGGGTGATCTCGCAAAAAAAGAGGACAAAGTGCTTGACATGCCCAAAAAGGCTCCAAGAGGCCAAAAAAATTTCTAAATGCAATAAGATGATGTAAAACAAGCCTCAACTAGACAAAAATAGCTTCAAGGGTCCAAAACCCTAGTAGGATAGCCAATCAGGGTAAAAAAACCCTAATTTTCAAGCTTAAGAGGGGCCCAAGGGGTCACTTTCAAGTCATTTTCACACACATCCATTAGTAATTTTGAGATTTGAGCTCTGAACTAATGATATCACACAATGATAGCTTCCCCTACATATTTCTAATCAAGTTTGAACATACCAGTGGCCACCTAGCATTGGGGCACCGATAAGTGACCCTTACTTGAGCTTCGTTTTTCATTTCTAGCCTTCATTTAATGCTTTCAAAGTCAATCTTTCTGCAGTGATGCTATATAGTGCCACTCAGAAATCAAATTGCACTACTCGGTATGATATTGGATTGTGACGGTATGGTTCAGAGTTTGGAGTTTATCAAACACCTTGGTAATTTGGCGGATGCCCATGTCACCATTGTATATTACCCAATTAAACCAATCTATAGTGGACTTGGTCTAGTTTTTCATCTTTTCCATTCTATTCAGCTCCTCTTGGGAGAGGAGATCATGTGTAGATGATTTTGTAGGATCCTCCTCTTCCATGGATGTCTATTGTTGGATTTAAGTGGTGAGATCTACCATTTTTTCTTTTAGCTCCTCTTTGGTGGACTAATCATTCTTCATCTATTGCATGATGGTAGTTACTAACCCCTACAAATCACTTATCCTATGTTCCCAGGATGTTGAGCCTAGATTGATTGTAGATATTTGGTAATCATGCCCCTTTATGGTTCCAACATCTTTCCCTACTATTGGGGTGGCAACTTGTAGTTTCCTAGACCCAGAAACATCAATCGTAATGTGTGATATGATTTTAGGCTTTTTCTCCTTTGTGGTCCTTTTCTATGCTCTACCTAGTATTGCTTCCAATTGTGCCTTCAGATCAACAACCTCTAGAGCTTTCTTCTTTATTTATTGTTATAGCCAGGCCAAAACCTTTGTTTGTCCCTTGGGTGATTCATGATCACTTTCCTCTTCTTGGTCTTTCTAGAGTTGATCCTCTTCATCACCAGGAGACTCCTCACCATTCTTTTCTTGTTCACTTGACTCCTTTTCTGGTGTCGTTCTTCCTATGTCTAGCTCGGTGGAAGCAAAATTTTCTTTAATAATGTTTTCCTCTTGGGGTGCCCTTTCTTCCTTATTTTCAATATCAACATTATGTTTGGGCTCAGAGCTCTTTTCTTGTGCATTTTTCTCTTCCCTATCTTTTACTTCCTCCCTCTCTAGAGGTACTTCTTCTTCTTGCATTTAGCCCCTATCTTGGGTAATTAGTGGAGGATCTTCAAGTATTTATACATCTAGATCCATGTCAACTTTTCCCTCCTCAGAGCAATGCTCCTTTAGGTATGTCCCTTCTAGTTCTTGATCTGATATTTCTCACATAATGCTCATCAAGAGCCTCGACATCTTCTTCATAAGTTTGTGACCTTTCCTCATTAAACGTCACCTTGTCCAAGTTTATACTTACTCTACCCTTCGAATGTTTGAAGTAATCATCTTTATCAGAAACCTTGAGCTCCTCAGCTATGTCTTGCATGCCTTTCTTTTATTTCTTTGCATGGAGTATTTCCATCTCTTTTGAGATTTACATTGTGGCCTCAACTATTTATTGGCTCAGTAAGTGGCAGGGGAAGAGGTAAGGCAATAGCAATTTGAGCCATTAGAGATTGAACCTTGGGGTGGAGGATTACCTCGAAGTGCTCAATGGGCATGTTTTGCATATATTCCATGAAAGCTTATGGAAATATGGGTGGTGGCATAGAAGTTCATGGCATAGATGGTGGAAGAGTAGAAAATATAGGCAATGGAGGTGCGAGCAAGGAAGAGGATAGTGGGGAGGTAGTAGAAGAGGAAGATTCCAATACCATAATTAGAGTAGTTGGCAAGGTGGAGGTGAGGTGGACTAATATGTCTATAGTGGGCAAAGATGAGACGGGAAAGGCCTTAGAAGTGGAACCTAGAGGAGTGGTGATAGCACTAGCGATAGCGGGGGGAAAGTGGCATATTCCTCTATCATAGGAATCTCAAGTACAAACATCCTCGTTCTCTTTGTTCTTTCTGATGGTTGCCCCTTGGTCATCTTCTTGGAGTACAACTTATGTTTTGGCTTGTGCTTAGGAACATCCTTCCTTTTCTTGGACCTCGTGACTAGTGGGGACTTTGGAGATTTTCCTAATGAACTATTGGTTGCACCACTATCAATTTCACTTTCAAGCTCATCCTCAAGCTCACCATATGTCAACTCTACACTATATTTTTGTGGTTGGATGATTTGTGCATCCACCTATTTCCTTGTTCTATGTTCAATGGGTCAAGTGAGAATGTCAAGGTTAGTGACCTCCTCATTCCAATCAATAATTGGTAGGGGCATCTCATCTAGGGCATGGTATCTATCATCTACAATGTCATCATCCTCAAAAATTTGATCTGGTATACAAAATAGATTGATTGACTTCATAAACTAAGTGCTCATTCTCATGTAGTACCACATTCTCACCTCCTTATGTTATAGTTTACCTAGAAGTCCTCAGTGTGAGCTTGGTGGACGTATTGCCTACCAACCCATTTCATCAATTTTCCTGAGAATCCATTCTTACTCAACTAATTCAGTTTTTGAATACTCGAAACACTAGGTGATGGGGAAAGAGTACACTCCTTGTCTGAAGGTTAGAGGATATGGAATCCTTGCCTGATGCTTTTCACTTAACAATGCATGGGCAGTCTGCAACTACTAAGAAACCTCCAACATGATGAAGCGATCATTTGAGTAGTGCAGTAAGTAGTAGGTTTTTCTAAAGAACTCCTCTTCTCTGATGTAAGTGACCTTTGGGAATTGGATGACCAGATAACCAAATCCATTTATGAAGGCCATCATGCTATGTGATACCCTTCTCTCAAAATCCCCTCCCAAGTGTCTGATTATATGACTAATGAAGGCATCGTTTACTCTTTTGTACTCTCTTTTGAAATTCATGTACTACAATTGGGGATAGCAGTCATAGACTTTGAGTTCTCCCCTCTTGGTCCCCAATGTTCCCACATCAAAGAGTCCTTTATATAGGAATTTCTCTACCAGGAGGTAAACTAGATATGAAGTCATGTAGAAGTGGGAGGTCTTCTTTACTACCACAATTTGGCTATGCAATTTGTCAGTTATCATCTTTTCCCAATGGAATTTTTCCTCACCTCAAATGATCTCTTCTATGAAGTAGAACATCCACTCTTCAAAGTATGTAGTAGTCAAAAGGCCCATTAATTTGCTAAGGAGAGTGACTAAATCATGGTTTTCCTTGAGGAAATCACTTCTGAATAGCTTTTGAGGCACCATGTTGGCGATGTCCCTCTTGGTCTTTAACTAGTATTGATTCATCATCCTTTTGCATGTTAGAGGGTCTTGTTTCCACATGTTTTCAGAAAATTCTTTCTATGTTTCCTCTATTTTTCAAATGTTGGGATGTTAAATTTCCTACCAATAGACTTGGTAGACAAGTTTTCTAGTACTCTCCCATCCTTATCAATTATTTTCCTGTTGGAGTGATAACCCTCCTAGCAAGCCATGACCAACTCCAGAGCAATTAATGTAGTAGGGAAAATGGTTTCCTTTACAAGACAACTTTCTTTGATCTTTCATGTATCTTCAATGGAAGGGTTGATCATTACCCTCTGCTTGAACTCATCTATGTCCATGTGTCTAAAGTCAATAGCTGAAACTATGTCCCAGCTGAAAGAGAGCTTGGAGGTGCATTCCACCTCGTAGAACTAGTACTTCATTTGTACCTTTTCTTCCTTTCCCCTCAACATTCTTGAAGGCTTCTTTCCCTTGTCAATCTTTTCAATGGAATTCCCTGATGATCCCTCAAAAAGTTCCATAAATCCTTCACACATGGGATGCAATAAGTGTTTTACATATAAAGGAGGTAAACATTAGTTAAATCCTAAAAAATATAAGGTTAGATCCATTCATACATCTTCAAAAGATCATATCATTTTTTGCATTTCAAGGATTGTTTGAATCATTTCTACAAATGCAGGGTCAGGAGTGTGTGTTTCCCCTAGGTGGAAGCCATTCAAAGCAGCTTGGATTAGGATGATGTTGGGGTCATAGAATCCTATAGATAGCCACCCACAGGGAAGCTTCTGCATAGTTATTTTGATGAGAAAATCCCTCATGGAATGATTAAGCACATGCATAAATTGGTTATGAGGTACTTGAAGTCGTTAGGTTAATTTTTTGTGCTCCTGTAGGTTTGAAGGATGTTGGTGTTGTGGGGTGGATGGACGTTATAGCTTAGTCATTAATTAACAGCATTCAATAGACGGTGGCCCGCATGCAGAGTTCCACTTGGAAAAACCCATGGATGACTTGGATGTTGTGAATCATGCCTTGAAGTTTTATTGATATTGGGAGTGTGGAAGTCACCTGTTGGGTCACCACTAGATTTTTTTTGTTAAGGAACAATCATATGGGGATGGCGGTCTACATCGATGGGCCCACAATGATTGGGTAAACTAAGTTTTGGCATTGGGAAACCTCAGAATTTAGAGCAGGTAAAACCATCCCGCAAAGTTTGCAATGTGGGAGGGCATGAGAACCTAGCCATGAGATTGTGGCGATGAGTTGATAGCTCTCTGAGGATAGCCAACCACATGAATATTTTAAACTTGATTTTTTTCATAGAAGAATTTCAAGTTGGGAAGGACATAAAGGGTGCAGAGTCTGCATTATGGAATGACACAGTGACTTTGCTATTAAACAATGGCAGTCAGGTGATGGCAAGCCTCACGAAGCAACCTGCAAGAAATTTAGGCTTAATCTATTTTCAACAAGTGTCAGGTTCAACTCCATGGTGAAAATATAGACAAAACCCGTAGTGTGGTAGGATGTAAAGGTTTTGATACTCATAAAGTGGGGATGAGGCAAGGGCCACCTACAGGTGGAGTCCCACATACGGACTCCCATGAAAAGTTCTTAACTTAGTTGTTTATCAAATTAGTTTCAAACATTGAATATGGAAAGGGGAATGAGGTGGATCACACTAGCGTCTTTGTCATTTGAAGAATAGCCAAGGCAGAATGAGATCCTACACATCCACAAATATGTGATTTTAGCCAGTGTAGGGTTGAAAGCTTTAGAGGGTTTGGTGGGATGTTGTAGTGACATAGGGTTAGATTTTTAAATATTTTAACATTTACAAAACCCTAACTTGGAAAGAAAACATTTCTTGAAAGTTTAAATGTGAACTTACCTAGAAATAGTGTAGAAATCCACAGAAAACCTGGCTAGAATCTGGTGTGGGATCTCATGTAGGTGGGAGCTCCTTGTTTTCTCCTTTCAAAATTCAAATCACAAGGTGAAAATAACAGGTGGGGCACCTCTATTTATAGAAATTTTAGCCATTAATACGTGCATTAAATTCCTAGTAGGTAGGTTTGTTAGTGGGGTGAAGAAACCTGAGTTGGCATAGTAGTTTGGTCAAGACCTAGGTGGCGAAGGTCAATGCAAGACTCGCTATACAAGAAGACACCAAGAGTTGGCCACTAGATAGCATCGGAAAGATAACAACATTCTACAAGAGGAGACCCATAGATGTAGGTTCACGAGGCCAGATGGACGTTGTGACAAAAGGCTAAGTGAAACCCACAAGCTCAGATCCGCAAAGGAAAAAAGACTTGGAAAATTTTGGGTAAGTTATTTTGGTCTAGTGGAATTTGATGACTTTATTGCATGTGGCCACCTTAAGCTTAGAAATAGGGGCATGCAAAATGAGACAAAAGTGAAGACGACCCAACAAAAATGAGAATAGAAAGAGAGGTTCTCTGGTCTGAATGAGGTGTGTGTGCTATAGGAATAATAAATGGTGACTTCATTTGGAGAATGCTCCTGAGTGTTCTAATGGTAAGGATTCATCCAAAACCTAGAATCTCTAGTTTCAAAGATGAGAAGCCAATTTCCTCAAACAAACTAAAGACTTAAAAGAGGATGAAATCCTTGGTTGATTCAAATAAAACAATATCTTAGAAGTGTGTGCAATGAATTTATTCCCCTCCCTTAGAGACTATAGTGGACAATAGTCAATACACCAAGGAAAGCTATGTAAGTTGTCTAACTCAAAAAGTAACCTATACATTGATGCACTACAAGTCAGGTGTCCATAGCCCCAATGGAGTTATCATTGTGATCCCATGAAATTGCTATATTTCCATCCAGGTGTCCATATCCCTAATCGAATTGCTCACACCCACATATTTTCTTGTTTTCAATATTTTCTTTCCTCTTTCTTTTATTTTCATATTTTCCTTTTAATACTCTTTTTCTCAACTACATAAGCATTGAAACTCATAGCAGCTTTGGAAATCACAATGGTCACTAAAGCAAACTTAATATTTTTCAATTGTTGAAGCATCATGATGACCATTGTATAGCTCATCGAAAGTATTTAAAGTGTGTATCATGTGAATTCTGGGATGGCGTGATGAGATTCAAATGAGGGTTCCATTCTAGGTCAAGCCATAATTCAAGTGAGGAAACTTGCTCCACAAAAGCAAACAAAAACTCATGGTAACTAATGAAGACTTATCCAATGAAAAAATGGGAGCAGGTATTGAATTGGGTCCTCTGACAAATCCAAGCACAACCACCACATCAAGATCGAACGACACCCTAAACAAAATGAAAGTTGGGAAAGCAAGCAAAAGAAAAGAAAAAGTGACACAACAAAGCAAAAGACCTACTCTAACTATACACAATTATATACAAAGGGTGAGCTTGGACAACTCAAGCGAGGAAATAATTCTTGAGGTACTTCTCATTGATAGGAAATGGGACATCCTCCCCAGAGAGAGTCTTAAGGAGAAACACATTATCTCCTAAGATCTCAAAAATTTGAAAGGGACCAAGCTAGAACTTCTCAAATTTGTCATGTGTCCCTTTCTTTTCATGGGACTTGTCCCAACATAAGACCAAATCTGCAATCTTGAAGGGCTTTGCTTTGGCTCTATGATTGAACCATCTCTTCACTACACCCTAGTGCTCGGTGAAATTTTCCATTGCTTGGGTACTTCCTCCAAGTGAAGGAGCTCAGCTAAGCAAACCTCTTGGTGTTCTCCCTCCTCATAGTATGTATTGATGAATTGAAGCATGGGGATCTTGAGGTGGACTTGGAAAATAGGCTCGAGGCCATAAACAAGGTAGAATGGTCACCTAAGGCTTCCTTATTATGCATGTGATCTTTCCATAGAGAAAAATGCAACTGGGTATGCCAATCTTTTGGGTTTTTATCAAGCAACTTTCAGATGATGGTCAGTAGGTTTTTGTTTGTGGATTGGGCTAGACTATTCCCTTGGGGATAATAATTGGATGATAATTTGAGCACAATCCCATAGTCAAATTCCCAACAACTAGCTACAGTGGGATAGTGGCGTACCTTTTCTTGGTGGCAATAGTCTGACAAACATAATCATATCTAATGTGGTAGTATGCATCTTTGAAAAATGTTGGTCAATAGTATCCAGCTTGTAGGATCTAATGAGTGGTTGAGGGGCTAGATCCATGACCAGTACCAAAATTATCATGAAATTCCTTCAGCACTTGGGTTGCTTCTACCTTTCCCAGGCATTTGAGGTAATATCCTTCATGATTTCTTTTGTATAGTATAGCCTCTTGTAGCATGTAATTATTTATTTTTCATTCTTAAAGCATGTTTTTGGGCTCCTTATAGATGGGGTGGAAACTTGATATTTATCATATAGTAAATGATGTCATCATCCCATTCACTTGGGGAAACGCCCTCCAGCTGGTACTATTGCACTATAAGCTCGGGCCTTGTCTCTGCCATTGTACAAGTGAGGGCATGTCTTTAGAACAAATTCATGGGCCAAATTTCCATGCCATATTCTACTAGCAATGTGACCTATTTTTCTCTTCTTTCTCTCAATTCATTCTACATTAGCATGGTCTTCACAGCTAGATCAGGAACTATGGCAAATACTTTGTTCCTTGAGATGTTTTGTCTAAATTTCTTAATGCCACAAACCAAGGCATATGCCTACTTTTCAACATTATGATAACATAATTTTGCATCATTTAATGGGGTACTCATGAAAGAAATGGTATGTTCATTCCCCTCATCATATTTTTTTGTTAACATACTGGCACATGAGTAATTTGAAGAAAAAGAATAGATGTAGAATTCCTTCAAATAGTTTGGACTAACTAGCACTGGAGCGTCTGCTATATCTTAATTTCTTCAAAAGTCTACTTAACTTCCCATGTCCACTCCACTTTGGTGTCTTCTTTGAGCATGACATTCAACTACTTAAAAATTTATACAAAGCTTGTTATTAACTTCTTGATAAAGTTGATCTTTTGAAGAAGGAAATCATTTCCTTTTTGCTTCCTAGAGGTTGAATTTTCAATATGGCATGTATGTGCTCTGGATCTATTGAGATTCCCTTCTCTAAAATTACATTTCCCAATAGTTTCCCTTTAGTTATTTCAGAGATGCGCTTCTTCAAGCTCCATGAGATGCTGAACTCTCTACATTTTTTGTAAAATTATGGATAAGTTAGAGATGTGATCCTCTCTTTTTTTAGAACACAATGAGATCATCCATATATATGATGATTCATTTTCTGATGAGATACTTGAAGGCTATGTCCATGGCACAATGAAATGTAGCACCTACATTGATTAAATCGAATGGAATCCTTCTATATGCAAACATTCCCCATGGTGAATGTCGTTTTGTGCCTATCTTCATACTACACACCATCACCTAGTTATACCCAGAGTATCCATCCAAGAATGACATCATTTGATACCCATTTAAAATTTGTAATGCCTTATCTAATGAAGGTACTAGATAGTTGTCCCTTTTAGAAGCTCTATTCAGGTTCTAGAAATCCATGCATAACCTAATCTCCCCATTCCTCTTTCGAATTGGGACTAAATTTTCCACCAACATGGAGTTCCTAACTAGAAAGATAATTCTAATTGATAGCAGCTTTGTCACTTCCTTGAAGATAATAGGCTCTAGCATTGCATTAATTGATGCTAACATTGTTGAAAGGGTTATACATCTGGCCTAAGAGGAATGGTATGAGTAATAGTTGATGTATCATAAGTCTTAAGGTCCTCATACCCCCAAGAAATCACATTATGATTGTTGGCATATGGCTTCTAGTGTTGTCATTGATGGAAACCTAAGTCATTTATCTAGTCTGCACTACAGTATCTGACCATCCCAGAAGACAGAGTAAATAATAGGGTATCTGGTTGAAGTTGAAATTGTTAGTCTATTTGCATTTACCAGTTTATCAGTTTCGATTATGGATCTCAAACAAGGTCAAAGAGGTATCTGGAATGTATTATCCTTGAGTTTTGTGCCATCACATCAAGTGGTGTATGAGTTGGGATATTTGATCGATTGATTTTCTATTCAACAATGCTAGAAGCTTGACTAAGTGAATATGGGATGTTATGGATGTTCAAGGAAAAATTATTTGGATAATTTTCATATTGAAGATTTTGTTTTGGGTCCTCACTATGCTATGGCTGACTTTGGTGGATGCACATTAAATGTTGTTAATGATTTGAGCCAACAATTGGTAAATATTTTCTATTTTATTGAAGTTGACCTAAAGTGATTAAATCCTTGGTAGCGGATATATATAAGAGATCGGTTATTTCATTCTAGCGTGTGTTTGTGATGTGTTGATGTATCTAGAAAAATGTTAGAATGTCATTTGGCCAATTATGCATAGTTTCAGTTGTGCAATAAATGATTTTGTGAAGTGAATTGAAGCAGAATAGAGTGAAGTGCAAAATCAAATAGAAGGTATAGAATCTAATCCATGAGCCTAATCAGAATTGTAATTAGGAATTTGCAGATGCTACTTTCTCAGTTCAACCTTTCTTATGTAATTCAAATATTTTGTAAGATAGTGAGCCTTCCTAATTTTGAGTAGTGAGCTCTAGGCAGTGTGCCTGAATGCAAGTGCATTCCCATTTTGTAAAACAATCACATTTGAGTACTCAAATTGTCTATTGACCTCCACCATAGTGTTTCCCCTAATAGGGTTTCCACATAAAAAATCCTTGTGTTATGGTGTTATGGCTTATTGTTTTATGTTCATGCATCTTTCTTTTGATTGAATGTTGTTGTAACTTGAGAGATAATATTAGTAAAGTTAAAAATTGCACAACATTGATTCACCCCCCCTCTTAGTGTTGCTTGATTCCAACAATCAATATCAGAGCTAAGTTCCTCAGAATAATTTTATAAGCTTGAGGTGGATCTTGGAATGTAATGGACTCTGGCAGTCTTTTGTAGCAGCCTTTGGTGGTGCTTGATTATCTTGATCAGTCCAAAGCAGAAGTCTAGGAATTGAAAGAAAATATTAAGGATGCTAAGAAATTCATTTAGAAATTAAAGGATCAGATTATTAAGTCTAGGGAAAAGAGAAAGGATCTATGTGACCAGATTAAGCAAAAAGAGAGAAAAAGCATGGATGATGTTCACCTGAATCAATCCTTGAAGGAAATAACTAAAGAATGTGAAAATCTTGCTAGAGGCAATTCTACCCTAAAACATGAGATAGAATCTATGGTGATGAAGATGACTAAAGAGATTGAGGAAAGTAAGAAGAATGAGGAAAAACTTGTCTAGTCCCTAAAAGAAAGATCTAATGAATGCAATAGAGTTAATGGAGAATTTCAAAAACATATTGTTATTCTTAGGGATGAACTTGCTATTGCAAATGAATACAAGGAGAAGTTCAAGATTAGCTCAGTTAAGCTTGATGAGCCAACTCAAGGTTAGAAGAATGGAAATGACAAGCGAGGTCTTGGAAATGAGAGAGGAGAAACTTTTAGATCTTGACGAAGGAATTTCAAGCAAGGAAATCTGATGTACAAAGCAAAAAGACATCTGGTAAGAAACCTAATGGTCAAAAATTTAATGGTAACTATTTTGCTTGCAATAAATTTGGTCATATGGCTGCTCAATGTAGAAGTAAAATTAAATCAAGTGATTCATCATTCTCCGGTGAGTGTTTCAATTGCAATAAGTTTGGCCATAAGTCAATTGAATACAAAAATATGTCAAACAACTCTGTCAATAGAAGGAATGTTAAATGTTATACCTATGAAAATTTTTGGGATACTGCTAACCAGTGCAAATCAAGAAGAAATCAATGGAATGACTAGTCTAGAAAAGGAAATTTTGTGTGTTTCAATTGCAACAAATATGGTCACATTGCAAGATTCTATAAAAACAAAAATATGGATAGAAGAGGTCTGGCATACAAAGGAAGAAATACGTAGAAAGATGATAAAGGAAAAGTGATCGTGGATGAAATAAGTGATCAGATGAAGAAGAAATGGGTGTATAAGAGTCCCTCTATTGTAGAAAATTAGTCAGCACAAGAACCTACTTCTAGTAATTCCTCCAGGAATTAGTTTTAGGCCTTTGGCCTAGGGGGAGTTGTCAAGAAAATCCTTCAAACCCCCTACCAGTAATTGACACTAGGATGTGGATGAGTGTAGTGATTGTACTAATGTTCTACAAATTTTGTTGAAATAGTTGGAAAGAGTATTATGCTAAGTTGAAGGTCTGTAGATGAGTTATCTTTTGCAGTATATGGAAACAGGGTATCCGGATAACTTAGGGCAAAAGCATTTATTACAATAAAAGTTAAGCGTGAGAGTTATAAAAGGAAAGTTGAAAACCTTATTTGCCACTTTATATTGAATAAAAGAGGAAGGAGAGAACTCTGCATTAGAATTCTGAAAGCATACTTGGAAACAGAACCCTAATCTATCAAGTACTTCAAGTGTATTGAAATTTTAGTCTAATTTGGTGTGCAATTGAAGAACTTATTTTCAAGACATGTGAACGGAAGGTAAAATGGAACAAATCAAAGAAATGATAAACCTAGATGAATATAGCAATGAGAAGATTAGAGTTGCAAGAAACATGTTGTTGCACGATGAATTGAAATGGTTGAAAGAAGAAAAACACAAAAGCTTGGACATTTGGAGTGAATTTCCCTATTTTGTAAATGTACAAATGGTCAAGTTTATTCTAGACAGATTGAATGATGATATTTTAACTCTGGATAAACCCTACCACATCTCAAAAGAAGCGATTGGAATTGTAACTGTGTTATGCAAAGTTGAGGATGTGCCAAGGAAGAAATCAATCTAAAATAAAGAAGTTGATAGCCTAACTAGAGTAATTGGAGACCAAAGGGCATTGATAATCTGCACAATTAAAGATTTAGTGACATGGTACATTGAGCATGGAATATCTTACAAAATATTTTTTAGAAACAAAGAAGGTGTAACTTCAGTAGGTGTTTTTTACATTTCACACAAGATGATAATGGAAGATTCGGATTTTGAACATTGTGGATTATTGAAAGATCAACTAATGGAGAACGTGCAATTGAAAAAGAAGGAATATTACCCTTTTAGGTTTAGTAATTTGGTTATATTCCTTGTGATGTATTTTTTGAATTTTTTACCACTAAATAACAATGTAGTATGGGAAGAGAGTGAACTAGTTTTCAAGAAAATTTACATATACTCTAACAATTTGGCAAACTATGATCAAGTGTATAAAAGTTTCTTTAAGGGTTTGCTAAGAAAGTTTGGGTCAATTGGTGTTTCCATTCTAGTAAGGGAACTTGAAGTTGGTTCCTCCTTCAGTGAGATGGAAAGAAAGAAGAACAAAGCAAAAGAAATTATTGTTTGTACTCCACTAGCATGCAAGACTCCAAGAGTTGAAGGGAAGGGAAAAGAACAGGTGATTGTGGACATACTAGATGAGGAATCTAATAAGGAAACTGAGGAAACCCAAAGAAAATAATTGGAAACATCCAAACTGGACCAAGAAAAGGAAATGATAGAAGAAAGTGAAGAAGAAGGTGATTTAACCAAAGAGCTATTACAACTTATTCATGAGGAAGATGGAATGCAGAAAATTGTGAACATATGGTCTATTAGACCTTCATATGAGCAAGAAATGATCTTAAGTGTACTAAGTGCTCATCTTGTGCACAACCATATCAAATTAGAGATTTTATAGAATACATTTCCAAAAGAGATGATTGAATGCATCAAGGAAATCATGGACTCTGAGTTTCAGAACAAGGAAGAAGAAGTAATCTTACATCTGAAGAAGCAGTACAGATTGTCACTTACCAAACTGAAAAGGCACATGAGTCAATTAAGGCAATGCATAAGCACAACAAAAAATTTTGATAACTATTCTCTTTGATGGCCTCATGCAATCAACAAGTACAAAGAAAAGCTGGAACAAATTGAAATAGAGTTGAATAGTATTGGACAAAATTTTAACATGTTTTAGGATCAAGATGGTGTAGTTAAGAAAAGGATTCAAGAATTGTAGCCAAATCATACAAAAGTTCAAATCACTAGAGATAGGATTGTTGAAACCTTTTGGAAAGTGAAGGACATAAAAAAATGCAAGCTGGAACAATTGATTGAGATACTAAGGAAAGGAGAAATATTAAAAGAAGGCATCACCATTCTAGAAACCTTCATCAAGATTATCAACCCGACATTTGAAAATACCATCATGATGATAATCACCAAGATTACAGTGGAAGCATGGAAGAAGCTTCTTCTAGAGAAGAAGGAAAAGTACAAAATAATTTTCTAACACAAGTATCAGCTATATTTCTTCAAAAAAATTGAATCAATTTTTGCATGAGTAAGTTTTTTATTACACTTCATAGGGGGAGAGAGAAAAATATTTTATTATCATTTTGTCAGTGATGTCAAAGGGGGAGAGAGAGCAGTGAAAAATTCCTTATCAAATTTAGGGGGAGTTTTTGTCAGCTATGGCTTTTTGAAGTCTTGAAGGTTCTGACACTTAGTCATTTTTCACTAAGTGTTGCCATCAATGCCAAAGGGGGAGATTGTTGGCATATGGCTTTTGGTGTTGTCATTGATGGCAACCTAAGTCATTGATCTGATCCACACTATAGTATCTGACCATACCAAAAGATAGAGTAAAGAAGAGGGTATTCAAATGAATTTGAAATTGTCAGTCTATTTGCATTTACCAATTTATCAATTTGGATTGTGGATCTTAGGGAAGGTCAATGGGTATCTGGGATGTCTTATCCCTGAGTTTTGTGTCGATGCATCAAGTGTTGTATGAGTTACGAGATCTAGTTGATTGATTTTCTATTCAACAATGCTAGAAGGTCAATTAAGTGAATATGGGATGTTGCAGATGTTCAAGGTAAAATTATTTGGAGTATTTTCATACTAAAGTTTTTTTTTGGGGTCCTCACTATGCTATGGCTAACTTTGGTGGATGTGCATTAAATTTTGTTCATGATTTGAGCTGACAGTTCGTAAATATTTTATATTTTATTGAAGCTAACTTAAAGTGATTAAATCCTTGGTAGCAGATATATATGAGATCAATTATTTCATTTTAGTGTGTGTTTGTGATGTTTTGATGTATGTAATGAATGTTAGAAGGTCAGTTTAGCAATTATGCATAGTTTCACTTGTGCAATAGAGGATTTTGTGAAGCGAATTGAAGTAGAACAGAGTGAAGTGTAGAATCAGATAGAAGGTCCAGAATCTGATCCATGAGCCTAACTCAAACCATAATCAAAGATTTGTAGCTATTATTGATAGGGCAGGGTTGGATGAGACAATCACTATCCCATGCTCTGGGTCTCACCTTGGAAAAACCTTTGGTGTTACTCTCCACCTTGACCTATAGGTCTTAAAGCTTGTTAGGAACCCCTGGTTCTCCTGGCCAACCCATCTATCATCTGCATACAACTAACCAAGCCAAACTTGGTGCTTTCTCCTCCATTTTCTCCCTAGCCCTTAATCTTCCTAAAGGCTTGCTAACTCTCCAAACCTCACTAACTTGTTGCAAGGGCATGTGGTGTCTATTATAACTTCAAAACCATCCCTCTACGGTTCATGAACATTCACAAGACTCATATTCCACATCGCTTTCTCCAAAACCTAGTTTAGGGTTTAAGAAGGGCTAGTAGCCCTTGAGCCCCTATTAGGCCTCCTAGCCCAAGGAAATAGGCTTTAACTCCAATCCTACAGAAGAACATCACAAAATTCTTTCTGAAACCCTAGTTCATTTTCTAACCTCTTAAGGATTTTTTAGGTTTTAGGCTCCCTCAATCCGTACATAGGCGTAACCCTCATTTTTGTGGAAATTAGGGCTTTTTTAAGCATTTCTTGACTTCACTGTGAACTGTCAACTTGTTTAGTCATCAGATGGTTTGATGGGATATAATGCTTCCTACCAAGCCTTTGTAGGACCCCCTGCAATCACCACACACCTTGAGTTTCCAAGGAATAGTCACCCTGCAATGTTAGTGTTTTGTTTTCTTTATCTTTCCTAACCGAGCATAGCCAAGTTCGCCTAGGAAAGGACCTTTTCCATGGAACTTTGCATCCTAGAAACTCCTAAACCTATTCTATATATAGGCATGGAGCTTAGCCTCATTTCCCATGGACTATACATCAGATATAGTGGAAAACAGAGGTCTAAGACTCCATTAATAACAACCTATTTACTGATCAATAAAGAAATAAATAAAACCTACTAAGAATAAAGCTTGGAAATGATGGAACAACACCTCTAGAAACTACAAAAATCTTGTACAATGATTACCACATGTGCTCCACCCTATTCATTACCAAGAGCTCTCCACTAACACAGTAAAAGAACAAAAGAAATAGAAAACCAGTAAGAACTTTAATTTTTTTTCATATAACAGCAACTCCAAATGAAACCAAAACTTCTCCAACCCCTTGAACAGGTCGAAGCACACCTTTTAAAGGTTCATCAGGTGGTTACATTTCCCTTGGTTGGACATAACCACCACAATAGGCCCAAAATTGCACAAATGCAACATTTTGGGTTTTGACTCCAATTCCAAGTGATTCCTAAGGAAAACAAGTTAATAAACTCATCCAATCTACCTTGAACAATTGAACCACATTCCTTCCAACATATCCTAACATCTTAAACACAAAACAAGATGGTCAACATGACCTTGATGTTTGAAAACTCAAAATTGCTTCCTAGGCTTCCAAAGTTGCCTAGTGTTTCCCAATGCTCTCTAGGTGCTCCTGCACCATTCTCCCCCTCTCAGCCCAAACACTAAGGAATGGAAGGAGAGAGAAAGGATAGGTCAATACCCAACTTCTTGAACTAGTCTTCTTATACCGATGTGGCTTTTGATTCATGCTTGTTCTTCCACTTGATAAGGTGCTCCATGTACACCTTGTTTCTTGTAGCTTTCTTCACTCTTGACTCCAAGACCTTCTCTGCCTGTGGCTTATCTTGAGTAGGTAAGGGTACATTATTGATGTCTTTGAAGATCTCCTAACTGTTCTGAAGCTCATCATTAACTGTTCCCTTATATTTGATCAAATCAGCTATGTTGGAAACTAGTGAGATTCCTAGATCGGTAGGTAACTCCACCTTGTATGCATTCTTGCCATACTTGCCCAATATCTTGCATTGACCCACTCTCTTCATCTACAAATTGGTTGACATTCCCTTCTGCAACTTTGACTTATTAAGGTGGACCATAACATAGTCTCCTACTTGAAATTGCACATCTTTCCTTGACATATCTGCCTTCTCCTTCAACTTTTGTGTAGCCTCAGTGACTGCCCTCTTTACCTGCTCCTGAATCTCCTTCATGGTCTGACTAAAATATTCTGCATGTCCACTCCTATGGTCCATAGCTCCAAGATCTCTGACCTCACATATTCCTCTTGGGTGCATCCCATACACAACTTCAAAAGGACTCTTCCCTGTGGTTCAGTTCACACTGTCATTATAAGCATACTCAGCTTGTGAGATAACCATATCCCACATATGTCCATATTCTTTAGTTAGGCACCTTAGAAGGTTACCTAGCACCCTGTTAACCACCTCTGTTTGACCATCGATCTGAGGATGGTAAGCTGATCCAAAAGACAAATCAGTACCCAATCTGCTCCATAGAGTCTTCCAAAAGTGACTCATGAACTTCACATCCCTGTCAGAAACAATACTTAAAGGCAATCCATGGATCCTTACAACCTCCTTAAAGAATAGATGAGCTATGTAGCTAGCATCATGAGTAGTCTTGTAGGGAATGAAATGACTCATTTTGCTAAATCTTTCTACCACTACATAGACACTATCAAAACCAATCTTGGTCTTAGGAAGGCCTACCACAAAATCCATGCTCACACACTCCCATGGTTTGTTAGGAATGGGTAGGGGTTGATATAAACCAACATTACTAGCTCCTCCCTTAGCCTTCATACACACAACACATTGTTCCACATACTTCCTAACATCTCTTGCCAACTTAGGCCAGTAATAGAATATTTGCACTAGTTCTAAAGTCTTATTGATACCAAAATGCCCACTAAGACTTCCATTATGCTTTTCTTGAATCAGATTTTCCCTCATTGACCCTCTTGGAACACATAACTGATTTCCCTTAAACAATAACCCACTTTGCAATGTATACTCAGAGTATTAGCTATGGAAATGGTTCTCAAAGTTATAACATACCTTATAGACCTCTGAAAAGTCTTCATCTTCTCCATAGAGATCCTTGAAACTCTCTATGCCAATGCTCTTGATTTGTATCTCTTGTACTATTAACAATCTCCTACTTAGTGCATCTGCTACTTTTTTTAGCTATCCCTTCTTGTGCTTGATGGTGAAGGTAAAAGCTTGGATGTATTCCATCCATTTCAAATGCCTATTACTCAACTTCTCTTGAGTGTTGATAAAGCTGAGTGCCTGATTGTTAATAAACACTACAAACTCCTTGGGTAGAAGATAATGCCTCCATTTCCTAAGTGACTAAACCAAACCATAAATTTCTAAGTCATAGATTGAATACTTCTTATTTACTTCATTGAGCCTCTCACTAAAGAAGGCTATAGGCCTGCCCTCTTGACTAAGCACTCCTCCTACTACCAGTCCACTTGCATCACATTCAACAGTGAACAACTTGTCAAAACTAGACCTAACAAGAGAATTGGTTGAGTTGCCACCTCATGTTTCAATTTCTCAAACCCTTTCTCAGCTTCTTGAGTCCACACAAACCTAGTTTTTACACCACCCTTGATTGTATCTAAGACTGGTGCACATATGCCACTAAAGTTTCTTATGAATTTCCTATAAAATTGAGCCAATCCATGAAAACTTCTTACCTCAGTTCCTGTAGTTGGTGTAGGCCAGTTGAGGATAGCTCCACCTTGCTTGGATCCATCTTCAATGATCCTTTGGACACTAAAAAACCCAAATATACTAGCTCTTGCTTAAAGAACTCACACTTCTCTAGATTGATTGCCAACTTCTCCTCTTCCAACCTTCTAAGAACCAACTCCACATGTTTCAAATGCTCTTCTGCTGTCTTGTTGTATATGAGGATGTCATCAATGTATACCACCACAAATATCCCTATAAAGTCCTTAAGCACTTCATTCATGAGCCTCATGAATGTGCTAGGGACATTAGAGAGACCAAATGGCATCACTCTCCATTCATATAACCCATCAATTGTCTTAAATGTTTTCTTCCACTCATCACCATCCTTAATTCTAATCTGATTTTATCCACTCTTGAGATCCAACTTAGTGAAGTACTAATCTCCTCCAAGACAATCCATTCAATCCTCAATTCTAGGAATAGGGAACCTATACCAAATGGTGATCCTATTTATTGCTCTAGAATTAGTGCATAACCTCCACTAACCTCCCTTCTTTGTTGCTAAAACCACTAGTACTGCACATGGGTTGATGCTCTTTTGAATCAATCCTTGATCCAACAATTCTTGCACTTGCCTAGCTACCTCTAGGTTTTGATCTGGTGTAAGTTTGTATGCTGCTTTGTTAGGTAATGAAGCTCTGGGTATGAATTCAATTTGATGACTTATGGCTCTCTTTGGTGGTAAAGCTACAGGTGTACCATCACTAACTATACTCTTGTACCTACCAAGCAACTTTTGGACTGCTTTTGGTAGGATTATCTTTTCAGCCTTGTCTTCCTCTTTAGGTTGTAACACAACCACATATCCTTCACTCCCTTGATGTAGGTTGTTAAGGAACTCTTTACCACTACTCAATATAATGTTTGGTGTCTTTGACTGTCCTTCTTCTGACAGTGACTGCAACTTTAAAGTCTTCCCATCCTTCTTGAATGAAATGGTGTTCTCTTTTCCATCATACATGACACTTCTATCATACTACCATGGTTTTCCCAATATTAGATGGCATGCATCCATGGGTAAAACATCACAAACCAACTTATCCTTGTACCCTCCAATAGAAAACTCCACCGTTACTTGCTCATTTACTAAAACACTTTGTCCCTTGTTTAGCCATGTGACCTTGTAAGGGTTAGTATGGGGTACCTTCTCCAATTTCAGTTTCATTACTGCCTCCTCTGATATGATATTGTCTGTTGAACTTGAATCCACTATGACCTTGCATACTTTACCAAGTATCTTGCACCTTACTCTAAATAGAGCTCTTCTCTGTTTTGTTTTCTCTTTGACCGGTTGTCTGATCAAAACTCTATTGAACATTAGATTCTCTCCTACCTGAGATTCAATATGACTAACCTCAGATGACTTGGGACTCATGGTGTCCTCTTGTGCATAAGCCACTCTCTTTCCATTACTTGATGAAGATGCTTTCTTCGGGCACCTATAAGCAAGATGGCCTACTTGACTACAATGGTAGCATTTCATGTTTGCAAAATAAGAATTGCTCCTGCCTACTCCTCTTCCTCTATTTGAACCTCCTTGAGGTCCTCTACCTCTATTGTATCCTCCTCTAGAAGATGTTTCGCCTCCATGCTCAGTGATTTTAGATTCTCCTTGGTTTCTTTGGTCATTTCCTCTACCTTGGTAGCCACCTCGCTGTCCTCTTTGATCTCTTTGATCTCTGCCTTTGCCTCTACCCTTAGAAGCCTGGTCTTGCTTCCTCTTGTTTCTTTCCTCAATCTTGACATCCAATTGGTAACACTGATGTACTATCTTAGGACTTAAAAGATCCATCTCTTCTTGGATGTTCCACTTCAAGCTGTTAAGGTATCTAGCTACCTTAAGACTCTCATCCTCTATAACATTGGACCTCATACAAATTTTTTGAAACTCTTCAGTATAAGCATTCACATCTTGGTCTTTATGTCTTAAGCTTTTCCTTTTCTTGTGTAACTGAATCTCATTGTCATCTGGCATGTATGCTTCTCTTATCTTGGCAACCATTCCCTTCCAAGTAGAGATAGGCTGCTTACCTTATTTTTCCCTCTTTGTTTGAATGAATTTCCACCATGTCAAGGTAGATCCTCTTAGTCTTGATTTGGCCACCTTTACCTTTTGTGCCTCAGTAACTCCATCACATTCAAAATGGTTTTCCATTCCCTCTGTCCAATCAACAACTAAATCAACTTCCATTTTTCCACTAAATAGTGGTATGCCTTCAAGTCCTTTTCCACTCAACGCCTTCAATGCTTTCAAGAAAGGCTCTTCCTCCAAGACAGGGTCAAGTTCAAGGATCTTGTCTTCCTCTAGAATCTCTTCTTCCTTTGGTATTTTTCCTTCCAACTTCACATTGTTCAATGCTTTCTCAAGTTGCTCTATTCTTTCTTTTAACAACTTATTGTCCTCCTCTTGCTCTTCAACCATCTTGGCCAACTCTGCATTTTTCACCATGATGGATGAATCACTTGACTCAATGTTTGACATACAAGATTCTTCTAAAATATTTTGCTCGCTCTGATACCAATCTGATAGAGCAGGGTTGGATGAGACAATCAGTGTCCCATGCTCTGGGTCTCACCTTGGCAAAACCTTTGGTGTTGTTGTCCACCTTCTTGACCTATAGGTCCTAAAGCTTGTTAGGCACCCCTGGTTCTCTTGGCCAACCCCTCTATCATCTGCATACAACTAACCAAGCCAAACTTGGTGCTTTCTCCTCCATTTTCTCCCTAGCCATTAATCTTCCTAAAGGCTTGCTAACTCTCCAAACCTCACTAACTTGTTGTAGGGGCATGTGGTGTCTAATATAACTTCAAAACCATTCCTCTATGGTTCATGAACATTCACAAGACTCATATTCCCCATCGCTTTCTCCAAAACCTAGTTTAGGGTTTAAGAAGGGCTAGTAGCCCTTGAGCCCCTATTAGGCCTCCTAGCCCAAGGAAATAGGCTTTAACTCCAATCCTACAAAAAAACATCACAAAATTCTTTCTGAGACCCTAGTTCATTTTCTAACCTCTTAAGGATTTTTTAGGTTTTAGGCTCCCTTAGTCCGTACACAGGCGTAACCCTAATTTTTGTGGAAATTAGGGATTTTTTAAGCCATTTCTTGACTTCACTGTGAACTGTCAACTTGTTTAGTCATCAGATGGTTTGATGGGATCTCATGCTTCCTACCAAGCCTTTGTAGGACCTCCTGCAATCACCACACCTTGAGTTTTCAAGGAATAGTCACCCTGCAATGTTAGTGTTTTGTTTTCTCTATCTTTCCTAACCTGGCATAGCCAAGCTCACCTAGGAAAGGGCCTTTTCCATGGAACCTTGCATCCTAGAAACTCCTAAACCTATTCTATATATAGGCATGGAGCTTAGCCTCATTTCCCACAGACTATACATTAGGTATAGTGGAAAACAGAGGTCTAAGACTCCATGAATAACAGCCTGTTTACTGATCAACAAAGAAAGAAATAAAACCTACTAAGAATAAAGCTTGGAAATGATGGAACAACACCTCTAGAAACTACACAAAGATTGTACAATGATTACCACACATGGTACACCCTGTTCATTACCAGGAGCTCTCCATTAACATAGTAAAAGAACAAAAGAAATAGAAAACTTGTAAGAACTTCAATGTTTTTTCATATAACAACAACTCCAAATGAAACCAAAACTTCTCCAACCCCTTGAACAAGTCGAAGCACACCTTTTAAAGGTTCATCAAGTGGTTACATTTCCATTGGTCAAACATAACCACCACAATAGGCCCAAAATTGCACAAATGCAACATTTTGGGTTTTGACTCCAATTCCAAGTGATTCCTAAGGAAAAAAAGTTAATAAACTCATCCAATCTACCTTGAACAACTGAACCACATTTCTTCCAACATATCCTAACATCTTAAACACAAAACAAGATGGTCATCATGACCTTGAAGTTTAAAAACTCAAAATTGCTTCCTAGGCTTCCAAAGTTGCCTAGTGTTTCCCAATGCTCTCTAGGTGCTCCTGCACTAGTTACTTTCTTAGTTCAACCTTTTTGATGTAATTCAAATCTTTTGTAAGGTAGTGATCCTTCCTGATTTTGAGCAATGAGCTCTAGGTAGTGTGCCTGAATGCAAGTGCATTCCCATTTTGTAAAACACTTATATTTGAGTACTCAAATTATGGATTGACCTCCACCATGGTGTTTCCCCTAATAGATTTTCCACTTAAAAATCCTTGTTTTATGGTGTTATGGCTTATTTCTTTATGTCCATGCATCTTTCTTTTGATTGAATGTTGTTGTAACTTGAGAGATCAGGTTAATAAAAGTTAAAAATTGTGCAACACTAATTCACCCCCTCTCAGTGTTGGTTGATTCCAACAATGATAAATGTATAGGGCATCCATTCTTTCTTCTAGGGTGGACACTTTACCAATGAAAACATTCTTAGCCTCTTTTGTGGTACCCATGTTGTAAGCATCACATTGATTATCTATTGACTCCCTTTTAGTCTGTTGATCTTGGTCCCTGATTTGATCTAAATAAAATATTATTTCTAGTTAAACCATGCCTCTTGGTATTGTGTAGATATTTTAATTGATCACTCGAATATCAAGGTCAACCTCCTATGGCTCTACTTCATCAATAATTTGTGATGTAAATATGTTTAAATTGGTGATGAAGTACATGCTATTCTTATCATCATTAAAAACTTGGAAGTGAGTAACGTTGTTGAGCAATGACGGGGTAGAAGTGAGCTCTACAGTGAACTTTAATCCAGTTAAGGATAAGGGTTGGAGGGTATTGGTTGCTTGGGCTAAAGTGTTAATGGTTAGATTCTTACTGTGAGGGATCAGCGAAATGTTGAATGTGTCTAGGCCCTCTATGATGTCCCATACCCTATGCTTATAGCCTTCTAACCTTCTATCATTATAGGAGTATAGTTTCCCAACTTTTTTTATAACTAGCTCAAAATCACCAAAGACTTGCAGCATTTTGACCTTTATTAATGCCATTAGGAGTACATGAACCAATGCTTTGTATTTTGCTACATTATTTAATCAATAGAATTCTAATCTATGGATAGAAAAATATGTCTTACCCATGCGGCTAATAAGCTCAAAGCCAGTTCCTACTTCTTGCTTGGACTTGGATCCATCAAAGAATAGCATCCAAAACTTGGAGGATTCTTTCCTGTGAATCTAATGGAACACATATCCTTTTCTAATTGCATCTCAGTCTCTATATCTTTAGGAAATTTATTGTATTTAGTTTTACTTTGATCTTGCTATCCTTCCATTCCCTCCTTAGGATTGATCTGCCCTTTTATATGTTCTACTATTGTCTGACATAAGTAGCATTCAAATTCAGAATTGGCTACATTGTGCACTCTACACCAGCTTGGCAACAACAACTCCTAGAAGTCCATTTTAGCTCCTAAATTGAGCTGATCATGTATGCATTTCTGAATAAATTCTTGGAATCTGTGAAGCAACCCAAGGTTACCATATTCATAAAATTCATCTTCAGATTTGACCAATACTTGAGTGTTGTTAGGAAGATGGGTCAAATTAGTAGGTGCACTCAATAGCACAAGGACTTCTTCAGCCCTTTATTCTTCTTGGAACTCCTCATCATCTTGATAAGCCATAGGAAGATAATTCCCCAATTCCATTTTTGCAAACAATACCTCATTTGTGTTATTGAACTTAGTGATCATCAAATTCATTCGAGGTTCTCGTTCAATACGGATTTAGTTTCGAAATATCTTCATGGTAGCCACATATGTGAGTAATCTATTTTACCATAACTATTCAAAGCTCAGGTGAAGTCCCTTCCCAATATGATGCCATAGGTTTTGGGGGTATCAACAACTTGGATTTCATTTACTTGTTGCACCCTTGGGTCAGCAACAATCTACATGGGTATTCTATTCATCTCCTTGACTGTCCTCTCTCCAGTCTTTTCCAACCAAGATAATTTACATTAGTAGGGAGCCAAAGATATCCCTAGTTCTTGGAATACTATGAATGAAATGGCATTAGCTGAAGCCCTTGAGTCTAATAGGCAGTTATGTAAATTCTTTCTAAATATTCAAATTGTCATCAAGAAGGGAGGGGTTTCCAACTTCCCTTGGAATAGCCCCTTTGAAACATCAACTTGGGCCACTTAAGTCTTGTCCTTTCCATTTTATTTATCCTTGGTTTTCACTTGATTTAACTCTTTGGTTGGGGGTTTATCCAATGGTTGATTTTTACTAGTTTGCTATTTTGGGGGTTGATCAAGTTTCTTTCCTACAATTTCCTTGATCACGGGCTCAATGGTAGAGGTGTCAAATGAAACTCTCTTTACAGGTACCTCTGGAGCTGATTTTGATGGACTGGTTCCATTCAATGACCTAAAGAAGGTTTTTATGATGATAGAAACCCTCAACAATTCAAAGGCTAATAAACTCACTTTGACTTTCTTTAATTCATCAGCTACATATTCCTCCATCTGTTCAACTTCTACTTTAGAAAATTTCTTTGGGAAGAACTAGTGGGCTGATCTTGAGTTTGATTTGGCTGCCTATTTGTATTAAAATACTAAGTAGGAACATGCAGGTAAGTTGGATTGTTTCTAGTAGTAGGATTAGCAAAAGTATTGAAGTTGTTGCAAGGAGTAGAGGTCATGAAGGGACCACCAACTTGTCTATTTCTCAAATTATAAGGAGTTTCTTTTTGATGGAACATATGAAGTTCACCCTAAGGTGGCTCTTCCTCATCTATGGGACCATTATGTACTGAATCAAAGAGGTAAGACAAAGAGCTCTCGTTACTTACCTCTTTTGCTTCTTCATCCTTGGGTGCAGTCTCCTTCTCGAGCGAGTTTCTTTCACTTTGCGGGAATGGAGCTTGATTGACCACCAAAACTAAGGAAGCATAAGACTCTAATGGAACTATATATTTTTAGTTTGAGCCATCAACAACATTTTTTGCTTCCACCTAAAAAATTTCTATGGCAGTTTGAAATTTTAGGCAATCAAGCTCAGAGTGTTGTTAGTCTTGTGAATTCAACACCATTCAAATAAGACTTCTTGAGCCAAATAAAGCCCATTTGTGGAGTTGTTAGCACCACCTAGCTGGTAAAGAGGTGTGGTGATGCCTCCATTGTTTGGCCTGGTGTTCCATGTTCTATTTTTTCTTTGGGAAAGCCTTCTTTCAAAGTTTTTCCCTAAATTATGACCTCTTTCATAATTTTGTCCAAAAGATACACTAGAATCATGATTTTCTTGATTGAGGTTGGCTTGGATGCTCCTTTGAGAGACCTACATTTGATTGTTTTGATTCCTAAAATGGGTCATATCAGTGGATAGCTCCTTCACCAATTTAGTAAGTTCATCAATCTGATCCTTCTCTACATTATTTTGTTGTGGCACTGAATTTTCAAGGAATATTGGCCATGTCACAGGTTGGTTCTATTGGGTAGGTGGAAATTCTAAATTTTGTAGGTACGTAGGAACCTAATCTTGTTGGGAATAAACCTATTGTTGCGGAGGCTACAAGTAATGTGAGCTGATGGAGCTTGATTCAATGGTTTCCTAAGATGTGGTATGATCAACAACTATGGAACTTGGTTCAGCATAGGTGTCTGATGGCTTAAAGCATGAGTAAGCCCTTGGATCTTAGTTGGGATAGCATCTGGTCCCAATGAGGGAAATGGACCAACAATGTGTTGTCCCAAGTCCATGCTTGCAGTGATTACTTTCACATATGCATCCACCAACCTAGTAGGTGGTGAGTGCATCCTTTTCACTAAATTAGATGTATGATTATCCAAGGTAGCATAGTCCACTAGCCTAGCCAAGGGACCATCAACCACATAAGGAAATTGTAGCTTCATGTAAGATCTATGAAATTGGTCATTGAAGGAATTGATAGGTTCGTTAAATTCCCACCTAACGAACATGAACTACTAATATAACTCTATAGGACTCATAGGAACCTTATACTTCTACAAAAAGGTATTCTTCATTTGATCCCAACAAGTGAAGGATCCAGTTGGTAGATGGATATACCAATAGAAGGCTTCATCCCCAAATGAGTAAGGGAAGAGTCTACAAGCCACCTCCTCATGTTCAATCTACACATCCTTCAATGTTGTTTGGAAGATTTTGATGTTTTATTTTGATGTCCTTTGTGGATCACATGGGTGGAACTTATTGTAGAAGCCCTTTAGATTCTTTGGCATGTTGTGGTAGTCATTGAAGGACAAGGGTGATGGGTTATTTCCTAGCCAAGCCATTGTGGGAAGTGGAGGTTGCAATTGTTTTTCTACAAAAACTTAGGGTTGAAATGGGACTATAGCTAGGGCAACACCTTGGAAGTGAGGTGTAGGAGTGAGGATAGCACCTTGGCTATGGGAAGTGAGTGATGAAAATGTTGTTTGGAGTGAAGGAGAGGAGTAAAGTGTTGTCAGGAGTGGAAGGGGGTAGGGAGATCAATGGATGGAAGGAGATCTAGGGGATGAATGTCGAATGGGTGGTGTTGAAGCTGATGCTTCCCCTCTCTTGGATCTCTTAGCCTTAGTATGGGTCCTTAGCTCTTGAAATTCTCCCTTTTCTAGTGTGGATCTGACTACTCTATGAAACCTTTGAGGGGAGAAGGACCCAATTTGATCCAGCTTAGCTTGGCCCTCCTTCTAGTGCCAGTTCTTTGATGGGTGTTTTTGCACTTTCTCAACATAGACAACACACAAGTATGTTGTCTCTCTTGAAAGAAAATTTTTGTAACTAAGTTTTAGAAATCACACCAAGGTCTCTCAGGTGTCAAGTCACAACTTGCAAAAATAGCTCAATTGTTGATGTGATTTGTTGGTAATCACAAAGGTAATTTATGGTTATTAAGCATGGAGGGAATTGGGTTTGCTAAAGGAGTTTTATGAATTCTGGAAATGAGTGAATATTTGCTGCAAGTTTAGAACAACAAGCTAAGACTCTATATTTTTCATTAGATTTGGCTTTACAATGATGCTTGAACTTTGTCTTAACTTCAAATTTTAAAGAAAGGTCAAAAGGGTGAAAAGGGTTAGAAGTTTCCAAAACTTACAACTAATTTTGAATAGTGACAATGGAGGATGCTACAATGGATAGACTTCCTAAAACTACATTCCACTTAACTAGGGAGACCCAATAGTCTCATGAAACTAGTGAAATCTTCTAAGGTCTACAGATTTTTAAACCATTCATTCACCATTACAGGATTAACAATAGTTGAACTTGAGTGAAACAATGTAAATGATGCTCAAATTAACTTTACCTAGTAGTTTATCATCAATAAGCAAAAAAAAGTATGATATAAGAAGACATCAAACACCATAGAATACTTCACCATTAAAGCACAACATAAAATAATAACTAAAGGCAACTTGAAACTTAGAACAACAAAGCTAAAATATAATATTTGGAGATTGAATCATGCACACATGTAGAAGAAAACACTCTTAAACCATCAAAACAATTCTTTTCTCATTAATTTTCTACAACATTCCTTTACAAAACAACTCATCTCTCTCTTTGAAACTAAGAGGATACACCTATTTATAGTTTTCCAAAAGAAAAATAAATGGAAAAGATTCACCTACCCCCAATATATTACAATATAAAAATAGACTTTTGTATTTTTCTCTATTTTTTCCTATAGTCTATTTTGTCTTGTAGCTACTTCTAGCTTTTATGGCAATATTTTCAAATACTTATCATCTAAAACTAGATTTCTAGCATTCTATTGGAGAGTAGCATACTCCACGAACTTCTTGATCATACCTTGAAGCTTGTCCCATTCCATGAGTTCAAATTGGAGGATCTGAAAGGCGATCTTCTTGAATCTTTCGATGACTTGCTGCAAGTGCTTGGTGCATTTAGGCATAGCCTTCATAACTTGCTTACACTAAGTGAAGGCCCTTGCAACAAAATTCATGAAATCCGATGATAGTGTTTCTATAGCCCCTTACTCCATCTTCTTGTGAAATAATGACTTTATCTTCTCTAGTTCAATCTATAGGGTGGGCATTTCATAGTCTATCATCATCTTTAGTTATTATTCACTATTAGTCTAGTATTTTAAAAACCAGTCAAGGTAAAGCTCTAACTCATGCAAGACCTTCTCTAGGATATCTTTCCTGTAATCCAAGATCATTTACCATGTTTCAATGAGCCAATGATCGTCCTCTGGCAACTCTAGCTCTTTCTCCCATATTTCTCAGGAAATCTTAAGGACGCAATCGTGGTTAGGATAGGTGATCCTATATAGCTCAAAGAACTAATTGTAGGTCTTTTTCATGTCCTCCAACTACTTTTGTAAACTCTAGAATTTATTAAACACCCTGGCATCATGGCATATGCCCATTTCACCATTGTATATTACCTAGATAAACCAATTTGTAGTGGACTTGGTCTATTTTTTCATCTTTTCCATTCTATTCTGCTCCTCTTAGGAGAGGAGAGAAAGAGTAGATGATTTTGTAGGAGCCTCCTCTTCCATGGATGTAGATTTTTGGATGTAAGTGGTGAGATCTGATGCTTACAGTTTTAGCTCCTCTCTGGTGGACCAATATTTGTTCATCTATTATATAATGGTAGTTATTGACCTTTGCAAATCACCTATCTTTTTTTCATAGGTTTCCAAGCCTAGATTGATTGTAGATATTTGGTAATCCTGCCCTTGTATGGTTCTGACATCTTTCCGTACTATTGGGGTGGCAACTTGTAGCATCCTAGACCCAAAAGCATCAATTGTAATGTGTAGTCTTATTTTACGCTTCTTCTCCTCTCTGGTCCTTGTCTGCACTCTAGCTAGTATTCTTTCCAATTGCACCTTCCGATCAGCAACCACTGGAGCTTTCTTTGTTAGTTATTGTTCTAGCGAGGATGGAACCTCTATTTGTCCCTTGGGTGATTCATGATCACCTTCCTCTTCTTGGTATTTCTAGGGATGATCCTCTTCATCACTAGGAGCCTCCTCATCATTCTTTTCCTATTCACTTCACTCCTTTTCTAATGTAGTTCTTCTTGTTTCTGGCTCGATGGAAGTGGCATTTTCTTCAATGATGTTTTCCTCTTGGGGCACCCTTTCTTCCTTATGTTCAGTCTCGACATTATGTTTGGGCTCGAAGCTCCATTATTTTGCATCTTTTTCTTCATTATCTTTTTCATCCTCCCTCTCTAGAGGTACTTCTTCTTGCATCCAACCCCTATATCGGCTAATTAGTGGAGGCTCCTCAAGTATTTCTACATCTAGATTTGATTTTACTTTTCCCTCCTCAAAGTGATGCTCTTTTGGGTGGGTCCCTTCTGGTTCCTGATCTGATGTTTCATCACATAATTCTCATCAAGAGCCTCTACATCTTCTTCAGAAGTTCACCACCTTTCCTTATCAGAGGCTGCCTTTTCCAAGTTTATACTTACTCCACCCTTTGGATGTTTGAAGTATTCATCTTTATCAAAATCATTGGGATCCTCAGCTATTTCTTGTGTTCCTTCCTTGTATTGCTCTACATGAAGTTTTTCCATCTCTTCTTAGATCTAAATTGTGGCCTCCATTGTTGGTGGCTCAGTAGGTGGCGAGGGAAGAGTAAGGCCACAACAATTTGAGCCATTAGAGCTTGTACCTTGGGGTTGAGGATTACCTCAAAGAGCTCAGCAGGCATGTTCCACATATATGTTGTTAAATCTTGTGGAAAGATGGGTGGTGGCATAGAACTTGATAGCATGGAAGGAGGTAGAGTATAGAATGTAGGCAATTGAGGTGGGAGTGAGGAAGAGGACAATGGGGAGGTAGTAGAAGAGGAAGAGTCCAATACCATAACCAGAGTAGTTGGCATGGTCAAGGTGAGGTGAACTAAGATTTCCACATTGGGTGGAGATGAGATGGGTAAGGCCCTAGAAGCAGAAGGTGGACAAGTGGTGATAGCAGCAGTGGTAGCGGGGCTAGAAGTGGTAGGTGGTGAGCATGGCTGCTTGGTTTCTTCTTCATCTTCATGTTGAGGATCTTCCTCTATGGTAGGAATCTCAAGTACAAATTTCCCCAATCTCTTTGTTCTTTTTGATGGCTGCCCCTCAATCATCTTCCTAGAGTACACCTTATGTTTTGGCTTGCACTTAGGCACATCCTTCCTTTCCTTGGACCTCTTGACTAGTGGGGACTTGGTAGCTTTTCCTAGTGAACTAATGGCTACACCACTATCAATTTCACTTTTAAGCTCATCCTCAAGCTCGCCATATGTCAACTCTACACCTTGCTTTTGTATTTGGGAGATAATTTGATCCACCCATTGCCTTGTTCTATGTTTAATGGGTCAAGTGAGAATGTCAAGTTCAATGACCTCCTCTTCATTCCAATCAATAACTGGTAGGGGAATCTTAATCAGGGCATGGTAGCTATCATCTAAAATGTTTTCATCCTCAAAAATTTGATCTAGTACAGTAATAGATTGATTGACTTCACAAACTAAGTGGTCATCCTCATGTAGTGTTGCATTCGAACCTCCTTGTCATCGTTACAGTTGGACTAGAAGTCCTCAATGTGAGGTTAGTGGGCATATTTCCTGCCAATCCATTTCTTCAATTTTCCATAAGGTTCCACTCTTCCTTTATCTATGTGAAGATCCAAGTGATACTCAACAATTCCTTTTCTAAATACTTAACACACTGGACCATGGGGCAAGAGAGAATTCCTTGTCCGAAGGTTAGGGGATATGGAATCCCAACCTAATCCTTATCACTTAACAATGTATGGGGAATCTGCAACTATCGAGAAACTTGTAATAGGATGATGTGGTCATTTGGGTAGCACAGTAACTGGTAGGATTTTCCTAAGAACCCCTCTACTCTGATGTAAGTGAATTTTGGGAACTAGATGAACAGATACCCAAATCCCTTTATTAAGGCCTTCACACTATGTGATACCCTTCTCTCAAAATCTCCCTCCCAAGAGTGTGATTATATGCATGATGAAGGCATCGTTTACTCTTTTGTACTCTATTTTGAAGTTCTTGTACTGCAATTGGGCTTATTGGTCATACACTTTGATTTCTTCCCTCTTGGTACCAAATTTTCCTGCACGAAAGAGTCCTTTGTACAAGAATTTCTCTACCAGGAGGAAAACTAGATATAAAGTCATGTAGAAGTGGCAGGTCTTCTTTACTGCCACAAGTTGGTTGTGCAAGTTGTTGCTTATCATCTTCACTTTTTCCTCACCTTGGATGATCTCTTCTATGAAGTAGAACATCCACTCTTCAAAGTATGTAGCAGTCAGCATGCCCATCACTCTTCTTGAGAGAGTGACCAAATCATGGTATTCCTCAAAGAAATCATGTCTAAATAGATTTTGAGGCATATTATTGGCACTTCCCCTCTTGGTCTTTAACTCATGTTGATTTTTCATTCTTTCGCATGCTAGAGGGTCCTATTTCCACATGTTTTGAGAAAATTATTTCTCTATTTCCTCCATTTTGTTGAATGTTGGCATGTTAAATGTCCTACCAATAGACTTGGAAGACAAGTCTTCCAGTACTCTCCCATCCTTGTCAATTATTTTCCTATTAGATTGATAACACTCTAGGCAAGCCATGACCAGCTCTAGAGCAATTAATGTAAGAGGGAAATTGGCTACCTTTGCAATACCACTTGCTTTGATCTTTTGTACATCTTTAGTGGCAAGGTTGATCATTACCCTTTGCTTGAACTCATCTATTTCCACATGTCTAAGGTCAATATTTGAAATTATGTCCCAGGTAGAAGTGAGCTTGAAGGTGCATTCCACCCCATGGAACTGGTATTTCATTTGTTCCTTTTTGATCTATAGACTAGGATGTTAAATTTTCCCAAAACTTAATCCAATTACAGATTTAATTCCTGATCCAACAGTAATGCATGATCATGTATCTTAACTGTTCAAATTATGAAACTGAGTAATGCTTTCAAACACTTTAAAACAATTATCTATAATAACATTCATGAGAGAATATAACACCAAAATAAATGAGAGAACAAGAAAGAGATGGAAGAGAGACACAAACAACTTGATAACGGAGTTCTCTCAATTTGAGCTACGTCTCTGGGTCTGCTTCTCAACGTTGGAATGCTTTATTGATATCGCCAAGCTTCAATAGCCTTCTTACAATATCCAAGCTTTAATCACTCACAATCTCTCTTTACAATTTTACAATTTTTGGTGTAATCAACACCTTGTAATTTCTCTCCAAAAATTCCTCCAAAGAGTATAAAATTTTCTCTCAAAAACACATCTAAATTTTTTCTCCACAAAAATTGCATAAAGGCCCTATTACATCACCTCCTTTTATACATAAATTTTACATATGGGGTTAAAAACCACCATAATAAATAAAATAACAATTTAACCCCCCTCCTTGGGATTTTATAATTATAAGCCTTATAAAAAAACACTAACCCGTTTATATAAAAACAATAACTTCCCCATTTTAAAAATAAAACATTAAACAACCCCTTAATAAAACATTTGGAATTTTTTTTTAATCCCTTGTCTTATTATATTCACGGGCTATTTGAGTTTATGGGGTTGAGTTTAAAAATAAAATAACAATTTAGTGTTATTTTAGGAGGTTTTGTTTTTTTTTATGAGTTAATTTTCATTGATTTTTAGGAGATTTGGATCCCACCAAATCCGATTGGGATCCCACAAAATCCGATGGATTTTTGTGAGATAAAATAATCCTCCACACCTTATTTTCAAAAATAAAGCATGGTACGTGAATTTTGTGAGATTTTTGCCACATCACCTGCAACTCCCACGTCACCATCTAGTCAATTGCCATGTCACATGCTGACATCATCATTTTGACTAAAACTTTGACTGGCTCTATTTTCCTCATACGGACTCCATTTTCGAAACCGAGGATAGTTCCGGAATCAGCACGACAAGCACTATGACTTGGTGTCATTTTTTCTTGGATTTGAGACAATCAAATTTCACCTTTTTGAATGCTTGATTCGCCTATTTGACCAAACCTTTGACCAAGCATAACTCTGGCATATGACCTCCTTTTGACGCAATTCAGGTTGCGTCGGGATCGTGTCACGAGCTCTATCCAATGATGTCAAGTTTGAGAGATTTTGAGACTGTGATATTTTTGAGATTCTTGGATCCTCCTGGATCATTCCTCCCCATTGAGAAGCTTTTGGACCTCCAAAAGGTCTATTTTTATTTACAATTTAAGTGAGGGCATTTTTGCCTCACTTGCCCGATATCATCTGTCCTTCCTTCTTGGAACCTATGCATCTGACTCATCACAACAACAATCAAAACTGCACTGATATTGTTAAGTACATTATCCATATACACATCCACATTCAATGTTTCTGCTACCAACCATACACTGCTAAGAAGTAGAAGGCTGAATAACAAAACTAAATTTGCAGATGAGAAAAAGAATGTACCAACATCATGCTTGTCTTTCATAACTAGAACAACCTCAGGCAATGACACTTCTTGTGGTATAGACATAAGTGCCAAATTATTGCTTGCATTAACTACCCTTTTCAATTGCCCCATTGTCACAAAAGATCTATTAGTCTTAATTGGATGAGAATGCACAATGTATTCAATTCCTTCCTTAAATAAATGATACTGATTATGTTCCCTGTAGAAGATTTCCTTTCTATCATATAAGTATGGGCTACCCAACACAATCCCACAAATATCAAGTGGAACCACATCAAATTTAACCTCATCTATAAACTTAGATGTTATTGCAAATCTCAAATTGCATTGCTTAGTTACTTGCAATCTGTTATCATTGCACACCTAGCCTAATGGATAAGGTTTCTTATGTGGCTTTTTTTTCAATCCCAACTGTTTAACAACTTCTTCTGAAATTAGATTAAATTGGGACCCACTATCTATTAGTGTATCAATCTTAGTGTTCTTAGAAATCACCCTTATATGAAATAATTCACATCTTTTGCTATCTTTAGGAACAACATGACTCTTAGAAGTAGAAGTACATGAAACATCAGTGGCAAAATCATTACCAACAAAAGCTTTACCTTTCAAACCAACAACTATTATCTTTGTTTCATCATCAGAATCTGATCCAAGATCTTGAATGATAATTGTGGCCTTTTGCTTTCCTTTATGATCCTTAAACCACTTTGGATTCAATTCTGGATGCAATTTCCAACACTTCGCATCTGTGTTCCCATCCTTCTGACAATGTGAACAAGTAAGCTTTTCACCTTCCTCTTTCTTCACAGTGGCTACTTTCTTCTCCTTTCCATTTTTATTGCCTTCAGTTGGAGGAACAAATTCCTTCTTTGAACTGAAATGTATGTTCCTTCCACCTACTTCAATATGGGTTGCTTGTACACACACTTCATCAAAGTTAGATGGATTAAACATCAATATTGTATGTTTCAAATGTGAATGCAAACCACCTATATACTTTAATAAAGTTTCTTGTGTATAAAGAGGAATTCCAAGAGTGAGTGCTTTCTTCCTAAACACCTGTGTATACTCTTGCACCATTTTTCCTTTACCCTGTCTTAGATTTTGTCAATCCATAACAGCTTGTTGCATATAACCCAAAGGATAAATTTTTTCTTTAAAGCAGAAGTAAACTCATACCAAGATGAAATGATTTTACCGTGTGTAGCAAGATCATCTTGAATCTTACTCTCCCACCAAACCAATGCAGTGCCTCCCATTCTAAGAGTAGCTAGCTAGATTTTGGAAGAATCATCCAATATCTATTGAACCCTGTAATACACTTCAATCTGCTTAAGCTAGTTATCCAATTTCTCTACATCCAATTCACCATTATACATAGGCAACTCAAATTTAACATCCAGTTTTAACAAAGGTGTTTGCACAACTTGTTTCTTTTTAGAAGAGTTAGATGAAGAAGATTATGAAGAAGATGAAGAGGATGGGGATGGAGGTTCAAGAGGGTCACCACCACCTCCTACTCCTTTACCTTTGTCTTCTTTTGAAGTAGTTTCATTTTCCTCCTTTCTGTTCTTGTCTTCCTTTCTCTTCTGTCGTTCTTGCCTCTCTTGGAAAAGAACTTCCACCATAGCTTTCATTTCAAGAAAAGCTTTCTGGAAAGCTTTCTCATCAAGCTCTATAGAACTTTGTTCACCTGCCATCTCTGATCGTGGAAAAGTCCTTCGTTTCCCAATCTCTGGGTTGAATTCTATAAGTGCACCTTCTCCTTGCTTCAATTTCAACCTGGTTAACATTCACCACTTGCAATTTTCCTGTTAAACTGCTCTGATACCAACTTGATCTGTAAACTAGGATGTTAAAGTTTTCCAAAACTTAATCCAATTACAGATTTAATTCCCGATCCAACAGTAATGCATGATCATGTATCTTAACCGTTGAAATTATGAAACTGAGTAATGCTTTCAAACACTTTAAAACAATTATCTATAATAACATTCATGAGAGAACATAACACCAAAATAAATGAGAGAACAAGAAAGAGATGGAAGAGAGACACAAACAACTTGATAATAGAGTTCACTCAATTTGAGCTACGTCTCCGGGTCCGCTTCTCAACGTTGGACTGCTTTATTGATATTGCCAAGCTTCAATAGCCTTCTTACAATATCCAAGCTTTAATCACTCACAATCTCTCTCTTTACAATCTTACAATTCTTGGTGTAATCAACACCTTGTAATTTCTCTCCCAAAAATTCCTCCAAAGAGTATAAAATTTTCTCTCAAAAAACACATCCGAATTTTTTTCCACAAAAATGCATCAAGACTCTATCACATCACCTCCTTTTATACATAAATTTTGCATATGGGGTTAAAAACCACCATAATAAATAAAATAACAATTAAACCCCCCTCCTTTGGCTTTTATAATTATAAGCCTTACAAAAAAACACTAACCCGTTTATATAAAAACAATAACTTCCCCATTTTAAAAATAAAACATTAAACAACCCCTTAATAAAACATTTGGAATTTGTTTTTTAATCCCTTGTCTTATTATATTCACGGGCTATTTGAGTTTATGGGGTTGAGTTTAAAAATAAAATAACAATTTAGTGTTATTTTAGGAGGTTTTGTTTTTTTTATGAGTTAATTTCATTGATTTTTAGGAGATTTGGATCCCACCAAATCTGGTTGGGATCCCACAAAATCCGATGGATTTTTGTGAGATAAAATAATCCTCCACACCTTATTTTCAAAAATAAAGCATGGTACGTGAATTTTTTGAGATTTTTGCCACATCACCTGCAACTCCCACATCACCATCTAGTCAATTACCATGTTACATGTTGACATCATCATTTTGACTAAAACTTTGACTGGCTCTATTTTCCTCATACGGACCCTGTTTTCGAAACCGAGGATAGTTCTGGAATCAGCACGACAAGCACTACGACTTGGTGTCATTTTTGCTTGGATTTGAGACAATCAAATTTCACCTTTTTGAATGCTTGATTCTCTTGTTTGACCAAACCTTTGACCAAGCATAACTCTGGCATATGACCTCCTTTTGACGCAATTCAGGTTGCGTCGGGATCGTGTCAGCGAGCTCTATCCAATGATGTCAAGTTTGAGAGATTTTGAAACTGTGATATTTTTGAGATTCTAGGATCCTCCTGGATCAATTTTCTTGCTTTACCCTTGACATTCTTCAGGCTTCTTTCCCTTGTCGATCTTTTCAATGGGCTTCCCTGATGATCCCTAAGCAGGTTCCATAAATCCTCTACACATGAAATGTAGTAATTTTTTTACATATAAAGGAGGTAAACATCAGTTAAATCATGCAAACCAAAGGATAGATCCATTCATATATCTTCAAAAGATCATAAAATCCATCATTGTTTGCTTTTTGGGCTTGTTTGGACCATGTGTGCAAATGTGGGCTCAGGAGTGCAGGTTTCCCCTATGTGTAATCCATTCAAAGTAGCAAGGAATAGGATGGAATTGGGGTCACAGAATCCCATAAGTAGCTTTCTGCAAGGAAGCTTCTGCATAGTTTGTTTGATGAGAAAATCCCTCACAGAATGATTAAGCACTTGTGGAAATAGGGTATGAGGTACTTGAAGTTGTTAGGTTAAGTTTTATTGCTCTTGTGGATTTGAAGGATGTGGGCATCATGGGGTAGAAGGATGTTAGAGCTCAACCATTAACTAGTAGCATTCAACTATGAGACGAGGATTATCGGTATGGGAAAAATTAAACTTGATCTATGAATAATTGAAGCATAACTAAGCCACTAATACTTGAATCTCAACAAGATCATTCAAATGAAATTGAAACTAAACATTTATCAAAACCTAACATACTAAATTATGAAATATTTTAAAAAAACATATACTCTAATCCATTTGAAACTTATCCTATTGTGGAATTGTTGTCGTGTTGATGTGAAGCAATGACACCCTTTCCCATTCCTGTGATCAGTGAGCTTGTTTTAGTCAATTCTATGGAAGAGAATCGATGAAAGCATTGTGATTGATGTATGAAAACCTTCTTATGTTAAAATTAACATGATGCAAGCTAATTTACCATGATTTTATGCTAAAAATGATCTAATTATGCTATTGCTAAGCCAATCTGAGCTAAAACTATGCTAAAATATGAAAACCCTAATTTATAAACAAACTAAGATGGATGCATGGAAGCCATTAATGGATGATCTAAGCTATTATGCAATTAAAATGAACTAAAATGAGCTAAAAATAAAATAAATTGAGAGTATGGATGCAAGTGATTTGAACAACATAACTTTGCAATTGAAAGATGGATCCATTTATCTCCAAATAGTGACCTATTTATAGGATAGCAAATGAGAAATGAAGGGTTGCGATCAAAAAGCTTAATCAACAATTTAAGATGAAAGGAAGAAGAGGCATGGATCATGGATTCTCATCAATGGATGAGAATGCAAGATGATATTTAATCAAGGGCTCACACTTACCTCAAAAAAACACACTTTTGACCTACTCACATAGGTCAAAGGTAACTTGCTTAAAAGGTAAAAGGTTAACTTACTAAATAAGCTAAGTGAGATGATTGGAGGAGAGAGAATATTCCTTTTGGATGAGGAAAAAGGTAATTTTACAAATTAAAACAAATTTTTAATTGTGCAAAAAAAAGATAAGGAATATTTCATGGGAATATTCCCTTTGATTAGAGGAAAGTTAGCTTAATTGTTATTTAAGCAAGGTTTAATTACACAATTAGGGGATTAGAAGCATTAAAGGGATATTCATTAAATTGATTGATTTAATAAATAAGGAAAGTGAGGAATGATATTTAATTAAATAACTTGGGGTTATTTAATTAAATAAGATGGCTTAGATAATTAAATTAAATACTTTGATTTATTTAATTTAATGAGATGAAGTGTTAGTGTGAAAAGAGATGAATTAACTCAATTAACTTAATTAGGCCAATAGATGAAAATGATGCAATTAATTAATTAGCTAGGCTAATTAAATTAATTAAGAAAAAATATAATGGGTTAAAGAGGAAATGATGTTAGTAAATTTGTTTCGAATGCATGATATTGATTAGGAAATTTTTCAGTGTCTACATTTTGGCTCTCTTTGAAGCGAGGTACCTGTTGCTTTAGTCCAAAGAATAATGCTTTTCAAATAAAAACTGCTACTTAAAGCAAAAAAAAATAAAATGATTTTTTAAATACCCCAACGAAAGGATAAAGCTGAGTCTCTGCCCCCTCGAGAAATCAGGGGGAAATTTCAAATTTTGGGTTGATTTCTTGACAAAGATGAAAAGTTTCCCCAAGGGTTCAGAAAGGGTCTTGGATGCAAGAATAATGCCAAAAACAAAAAAAATGATGCAAAATTAGGTCTAGATTGGAAAAATTGGGAAAATAATGATAAACCCCATCTTCAAGGTTAAATTAGGACAAAAAACCCCAATTTTCTAGCTTAAATAGGCCAAGAAGGATCATTTTAAATTCATTTGTGCATTCACACTTGAGAGATTCTTGTGATTTGAGCTTTGAAGCTCCAACGAAATGGCACACGCTTCCCACGCATATCTCTGATCGAGTTCAAGAGTTCCAGTGGCTTCCAAGCACAGGACCACCGATATGTGATTTGAAACCTAATTTGAAATTTGAAATTTCAATACATTTATTAAGTGTTGAAGTTTAGATTCTAGCGGCATCGCTATATAGCCATGCCCAAACTAAAATTGATGATGCCCAAATGATTTATAGCAATGCATACCTATATAGCGATGCTTTTTCTTGATTTAAAATTAGGGTTTCTAATTTTAAATGGTGGGGCATGCTTATCTAGTGACGCACTTGCTGATTTAGAAATTAGGGTTAGGGGAGGCCAGAAGTTAAATCGTGACACCATCTTATCTGGTGACGTTTTCCTTGATTTGAAATTTTAAATGCATCAGGCATCGCTATTTGAAATTTGAATACAATGACACTAGTGTAGATAGCGATGCTATTGTGATTTTTTAATTGGAAATTTCAAATAATGTCAAATTTTGATGATTTCCTAATACTACACATGTTTTGGGTGCAAGAGGTCTTCCCACCACTGATGTCAAGGGATCATAGGCCCACTATCTTAGAGAGATTAGGTGACCTATCAGTGTTGCACCAAAAGCACCTAGGAGAGATTGGTCTATGGTATGTTGCATATGCACCTGTGATTTGGACACATCTAGTGATGTTGATGGCTTTGTATAAGAGATGGCACACCGAGACCTCATCCTTCCACCTTTGGATAGGTGAGGCGATAGTTACTTTGGAGGACATGTGGCGGATTCCTTTTTTTCTCATTCATGGTGATCATGTGATTTACGATACTGATGTTGGGTTCGATGCATGCCTCAAGGTGATGTAGATGGATTAGATTGTGTTGGTTACATCTCAGATTGATTTGGAGAGATATAGAGGTCATGTGTAAACCTTTAGATTGATCATCATAGCCATGATTTCGGGTTTGGTGGCTCCAAATATATGCAATAGAGGATTTAGCCCATGATTGGGCTTGGCATGGCACTAGATGCTACACAGGAGAACACTCTTTGCATGGGGGCTCGTGATGCTAGCCTCCTTGTATTATGATTTGCATGATTTTTTCTATTGTGATGGTAGATCCATCGGTGCAAGTTTAACTCTGCTACACATTTGGGAATGGGAGAATATTATCATGCTTTAGAGGATTGTATAGATGGCACACATGGAGCCAAATGATCCTGTCATTTAGAGATATAGAGGTGCCATCACTCTTCAGCACACTAGATAGATTCAGCTCCCATACTGGAGACTGGTTATATATGATATGACAATTTTCTGCTGGTGCCCATGGCTTCAAATTTTTCCATGGTTTGATGACATGCAATAGTTGTATTTTTCCAAATAGACCCAATACATGGAGGGTTGAGAGCACCACATTATTGAGAGGTATCTGTCAGATAGGGAAACATGGTACTTTAGATATGCACATGACAGACCTGATGATTCCTACAAGGAAATTTTTGCAAGATCAGCTAGAGAGGTTCCCACATGGGGGCCGAATATCCCTACTACAAAGGTCATAGAGAGTTTTAGATAGTTGGTATCCTAGCCTTGGGCATATGATTAGGGATAGTCGATAGCCCAGACTACACTAGGATATGATGTGTGGTTCATTCCTCCCAAGTGATTAATAGATCCAATAGGTTTTCCTCCCAAAGGGAGACCTAGAAGCAAAGGATAGGGTGGCTAGGGTGGTCAGGATGGACAGGTTTTGAGGGCTCCTCAAGTACAGCCATAGGTATATTCAAACTAGAACCACCACCACCACTAGATGCTCGAGATGCATAGATTTAGCATGTACAATAGCAAGTGCATGTATTGACTGGTGAAGGGGATTAGGCCTGCCAGTAGGTTTTGGTTATTATTGTTGAGCGAGACCAAGCTTGGCAACAAGTGGTTGTAGTTACAACCGAGAGGGATTAGGCATTGCAGACAGTACAAGTTGTCACTAGAGAGAGGGATTAGGAGGTGGCCTGTCGGCAGTAGATTGAGACTATTATAGCATCTACTCATGGTTGGATGGTCTTAGTGTGATTATATAGAGACGTCATTATAGAGGTTGCATATTATAGGAAGCATTATCATTAGGATGTTCCAACAACTTTGAGGTAGCCATATTTTTCATAGCATAGTGACGCATGACCCCAAGCAAAGGATTAGCCTAAGAGGTAGGCTGGAGAGGGTAGCAGCCACTAGGGCTAGCTTTTTTATATATAGACACTTTTTTTTATTTTTCCCCATTCTTTATCACTGATATTCTTCATGGGCTCCTTTTTGATAGCCTCATGGATATTGTACTTTTGATCAATGTTCATACATGTGCCCTTAGCACACACGCCCCATTCTGAACAGGGACCCTCTTTTCTTTTCCTTGTCAGGTTGTTTTTGTCATCGCCTCATTTTGTGTGCCCCATTTTTGTGCCCCTGATGGTCAGCGTACCTTCAAAGTTTCATCATAGGTTGACCATGCTTTCCCTTGGCTACTTTTGTCAAGATTTTTGAGGGCTCTTGGGGTCTCTCTGGAAATTTTCCTTTACCAGCGGCCCTGGACTCATCTGGGCCTGCCCCCTTAAGTTTCCCTATTGAACCCACCATCCTCGACAATGGATGGTTCTTGTCCTCCTGGACCCCGAGTCCCAGATCTATCTTCACCATTTAAAGTGTTTACGAGGAGATTGTGACTGCCTTTGGGAATTCCGAGCCTAAACTTCCAGACTTCTGGGTTTAGAATTTTGTGATGGTTTTGCGGTTCTTAATGGCGGACTTCTGGCAGAACTCCACCCTCTAGGCCTCGACCTCCTCTTTTCCTCTAGTGACCTATGGGCTAAAATTTCCAAGCAGCTGTCGTCCTGCATCTTCCCAATCGCTGGACCCCAGGTCTCCTGCCACTATTGGTGAATTCAAAATCCACCAACCTTTGTTCCACCATACTTGCATTCAATGAGGGCATTAATGGTGGTAGGGGGTATAAAAGACCCACTCAAGCCTATCATTTTCACTTGATAGTGTTGCAGAGAGTGATCAGTGCTTGCCAGAGAGGAGTCCACTATCTTTGAGACCTTCACACTCATCGCCCATTGCCTTCGCTTGCCGACCACTAGTGGATCCCACGCTTTACCACATTGAGTGTTCGAGGTAGGTTTTTCGTTCACCCTCTCGAACATTTCTTTCATGATTCCTAAGGCTTAAAATGAACAAAAATCATCAAGAAGACATGTGGATGATAAAGCGTGACATAACGAACAAAGCCCATGTCTTAAAATTTGAGAAAACCCAACATAGCACCTCCATGATCAATCCGAGACTTGTCCTGCTTACCATTGTTCTTCGCAGGGGCATTCTCTCCCCTCAGGCCTGGATGCTCCCTTCACCGGCTGAGACTTGGTGAAAAACCAGAAATCTCAAAACAACCTTTGTCTCTCTCTCGGGCCTGGGTCTCCAGGATTTTGCATCCCAATTTCCGTAACTTGTTCCCCCCAAAGCTACTCCATCGATGAGACAAAACCAAGTTTCCAAGAGGTCATGGTGGGATCCAATAGCTTCACTAATGTCTGTTGGCTTCATCAAGACATCCATCTTTCGATGAGACCTCCCATCGAGCATGTTTTCTTTCGCTGAGCCTAGGTCCTTTCAGTCGAGGAGACATCCATCTTTCGCTGGGACCTTACCATGAGCTCCCTACTCTTGCCGAAGTCATTGCTTGTTCGGTGAGACTCATAATGTTTTCCAAGACCTTACGTCGACCCCCTCATTCTTGGGTGAACACAAAACTAGTCAGGGAGACATCATCAGATCAGAGAGACCTTTCTTTGACCTGAAAAACTTACACCGAAGGCTCCTCTTATCGACAGGACCTTCCATGTTCACCAAGACCTTACACCGAGCCCCCCATCCTTGGGTGAACATGAAGCTGGTCAAGGAGACATCATCAGGTCGGGGAGACCTTTCTCTGACCTAGAAAACTTACATTGAAGGCTCCTCTTGGCGGCAGGACCTTTCGTGTTCGCCAAGACATCATGGTGACATAACTCTTCTCTTGGAAAATACCCGACATCCTTCCGATCTCCGGGCCCCGATCCCCCACTCGCTGTTGGGATCAAACTTGAACAAACTCATCCATGCTCGATGACTATCTGCATTTTAGGCCCTGACCTTCCCTCATCCGTCGTTCCAAAAGGGAAAATCTCACCTGCCCCTTCGAGCTCCAAGCTCCGCCCTTCCAACCACCGCAGGACTGAAAATGAAATCAAATGGTGAATGCCCGTGCCAGGTCCGGTCCTGCTCTTGGCTATCAGCGAGACTTAAGGACCTTGCCAAGACCTCATCCTGTTACCATGACCTTTCATCGACTTCCCTTACCCTATTGCACTGGTCGGTGAGACCTAAGGAATTTGCTGTGACTTTACATCGATGGTTGATCTCTTGCCAACCTTCATGTCGGGCCGCCACCTCTAGACTTCCCCCTAGTGATGGATGTTCCAAATGGTGAAGGATGGATGGCTTCCTAGTGCCTCAGGCCCGAGCACTCAAATGGAAATTTGCTATCTTCTGACCACCCTATAGCCCACCAGACCCCAGATCCCGAAGTTTCATCTTTAGAATTCTGTTTCTGATCTGCCACTCCAAATAGCCATCTCTTGATGGCTTTCTGACTTGGTACCTCTGAATGCTCCTAAGCTAACCCAAATGAGCCCAAATTTAAAATATGATCTCGACCCACGTGCTCAATTTTGGTCTTCTTCATTGTGAACCTTTTAAATTATTAAAAATCAATTTGAGAGAATATCCCAGATCATTCCTCCCCATTTTCCTTTCCAAAACAACATTCTTGCTAGGGAAGTCCGGCCCTCCGGGCCCAGATTGTCCCATAGATCTTAATCAAGAGGCCAATGATATTGAGAGATGATGTTCATGTTATGATTGATAGGCTACTTAAAATGGATTTCATCTTTGGGATTTCAACTAACATAAATGCTTCCGTGATCAGTTGCACTGACTACGCCTTTGCTTGCATAATATATGGAATCGGGTGTGGGACCTTCAGGGGCAGCCATTGAGAAGGACAAAGGAAAGAAGTTAGGAAAAACTCCTTGAGGGAAAGCAGAGAAAGACCAGATGAAATACCAATTTTAGGGTGAGCCTCTACACTCAAAAGTTACCACGGATTGCAAGGAAATCACCGACACCAACATAGGCCACGTCAATATTTACGAGTTTGCACAAAGGGTTAGGGTCAATCCAACAACAAAAAATGCAAGATTGATAAGACAGAGTGGAATCACGAAAGTTGTAGGCTTCCCCCCATCCCTCGTAGCCCTTGAATTGGTCATGGCCTATCGGCAGGCATATCAGCCCGACACAAGGACAATTGTTGATAGGGACGGTAACATTCTTGCAAACATGTCGGCTGGAGGAATCATGAAAACCTTTCATATTCCCACATTGCAAGAAATGGAAACACCTACCATTGAGGAGTTCTAGGCAGCATGGGATGCTAACCCTATGGGCTGCAAGAAGTTAATAAATCAGCATTGGCTCAAGGAAAAGCAGGGCAGCGCCACGAAGGTTCCTAACGAACTCTTCCGCAGTGATTTCTATGAAGACTACCATGATTTGGTTACAATGTTGAGCAGGGTTATGGGCCTCCCTACTGCAGCCTTCCTTTAGGGGTGGATGGTGTACTTTGTTGATAAAATCCTTCATGGGAATGAGGACATTACCAAAAAGACCACATTTTATTGGGGAGGTATAATAAGCGACTGCTTCCACAAGCAGTTTGTCAATGTTAAGAAAAACTCCAAATTTTATATGACTTCATACCTTGTCTACTCCTTGGTGGACCGAAGGTAGTACAATGGGTTGTTGGCGGCACCTGATCAGGAGCAGGGTCAAAGATTGAAGGCCTATGACAAATACCCTCAACTCCAGTACAAAAACTTCAAGAGGGAGTATTACAAAATGAATGACGCCTTCATCGGCCATATCATCAGAATGATTGTCGGGGATTTCAAAAAGAGGGTTTCCCACAATGCTCGGGAATTCTTGAAGTAGTATGCCTTCCTCTTCATTCAATACTTGAAGTTCACATACATTCGTGCCCAAGGTTTCACTGAAAGGCCAAACAAATTGCATCGATACCCCAATGACCGAATCATCTTATTGGAGCTTTCTCAGAAGCTCCAACACATACAGGCAATCTTCAATGGCAAACATATAGTAGGGATCTCTTATCCCTTGACTCTTGGCTAGGGCAGGTATAAGCTACAAACTTCTCAGTGTGCTGGTAACTCTAAGAAGGAACTAAAGGATTACCATTTTCACCTACATGCTGCTCGCCCTCGAATAGATCCATATGGGCACGTAAGAAAGGCATTAGGACCCAGGTTTGCTCATCTCCACCACATTGAAGACTTTTGGGGAGATTGTCAGGATGATAAAGAGGTACGTACAAGACACTATATGCGAATGACTACGCATTTTGTAAGGAAGGTGCAACCATTTCCCGTACCAGACCAAATTGAAGAAGACCAGAGCACCATAATGGACCCTAGGTACCCCGCAGTTTCTAACTTGCCACTACCAACAATAGACTGGGAAGAGCAGGAGGTTGATGACCTCAATATCATAACCAAGCCAATCTTGGCCCGTACCAAGGAATAGATTAATAGACAAGTGGCCCAATTTAGACAACAAGGGGTAATTTTGACTTATGAAGGACTCAAGAGTGAACCAAGTGCCACCGAGGATGCCGATGCCACCACTTCAACAAGCAGAACATCCAAGTCTCCTCCAGTCACTAGGTCTAAGAAGAGGAAGGAGATGGAAATGGAACAGTCTCCTGACCCCAAGGTCTATACAAGGAAAGAAATAGGAGGCTCACCCTCCAAAAGACTTAAGCGAACAAGGGGCACCATGGAGCACCCCTTAAGCCAAGAGGAAGAAGTAAAGGGTCCAGATAAATTAGAACCCCTCTTAGCTCTCCCTACCCCAACTGTTGCACCACCTACCTCTCTGGCTATGGTCACTACATCCCCACTGGCAGTGGACATCTATGTCCATCTTGCCCCTTCACCCCTAACCCAGCCAGTGATTGTAATTGACTCTTCTTTCGCTGCCATGTCACCCACCATGTCACTTCCATTACCTACAGTGGCTACACCAATGCCCGCTCCCACCTTTCTTGAGACCTTCTCGAAGCATATGTAGAATATCCCTTCCGAGCTCTCCCAGATCCTCATGGATCCCACTCTTCAAGCAGCCCTAGCTCAGGTCCTTGCTACTACCAAACCATCACAACCTCCGACAGGGCCATCGGCTATGGAGGCCACCATGTTAATCTCTAAGGAGTGGGAGAAATGGGAACAAGAGGCCTCGAAGCCCTCTGAAGAGGAGGCTGATGAATACCATGAGCACCTAGAATATGAACATCGCACTATTGACAAGGTGGCCTACAAAGAAGAAGGATCTGGTTCCTCTAAGAGTGGGCATGAGGAGGATGACGCTGGTGGTAGTGTCATTGTGCAGACCTTTGATGATGACCTAGAGGAAGAAATGGCCCAGCGGCTGAAGGGTTGCTCCTTGAAGAAGGGTAGCAGCAAGAAGACAAACCTGAGGGAGAGGCCCAAACTATCACGAGTCTCGAAATTGAGCTATTCAAGGAACATACGCATGAGGTTGGACAAACTAAGGAGAAGGAAAGGGAGGAAATGGAAGAAAAAGAAGGTCCCCTATAGCAATTATCTACCAAGCCTCCCATAAAGCGCCTTGTGTTCATCCAAGACTCTGATGACGAGGAGGGAGATGTTGCCAAGGAAGAATTGGGAGTTTTGGAGGCTAAGAGAACAGAAGTCTTGACCGAGACGGGTCAAGTCTGTCATGCCTGAATGGTTAGAAAAATAGCTCAAAAGGAAAACTCTCATACTAAAAGACCCGAGGGCAAGACTAGAGGCTATCTTGTCTCAAGCTCAAATCACAACAAAGAAGGAGAAGAAGCCTAAGATTTGATCTAGGGTGATGATGGATGCTTCTAGGTCTCGAGTTGTGCAAATAGCAGCTCCTATGGTGGGCCAGGCTGGTGTAAGCTACAACATCTCTACCATTGACTTGGGGACCGCCACCAGAGAGTAGAAGGTAGAACATCTCGAGGAGTCAGTGGCAATGGTGGTACATTTGATAAAGCAGGACAAGATTTCAAAAGATGAGCTCAAGGCATAGATGGCTTCTCTAACAGACTACATCTAGAAGTGGTCTTTGGTGGATGACCTACCTACCACATCCACCACCACGGCCCAGCTACTGTCCAAGGAACAGATTGATAAGATGGAAAGGAGAAAGAACTTGGAAAGGACTATAGAAAGGTGGTTATGACAAGTCTTATATGTCAAAAACATGGGAATCAGCTGGGCTATTCGAATAGCCAACAAGTTCTTGGACCCACAACAATCTTTGGAGGACACAAAGAAGCTATGCACTGACTTCCCTACAACATATGACTCCACCTTCCCAAAGATCGAGGCTATCCTTCAGATTCTAGAGGCCACATGGGAAAAAGAGCTTGCATTCAACAAAGATGATCATTGGCTGATGGATGTGTGGTAGCAAGACTTTGACAACCGGAAGGAAAGGCTAGAACAGATAATGAACAAAGTGGACCTAGATATCGAATGGAGCAAAGAGATTAGAGCTAAATGTGCCCAATACCTCAAGCTAATGATGGAATACGACATGCCCATAGTACAGATGGATCTAGAGAAGATAAAACCTTACTTTCAAAAGAAGATGGAGGACGGGATGTCTGGTGAAATGACGGTGGAATTCATGAGTTTTGCTACCTGTGCCTTCAATCAATTAGAGTTGTTCAGGGATCAAGGTGCAAAGTACGATGAGGACTGGAAGAGGCTAGAAGATAATGCTAAGGAGTGGAGCTACCAAACATTTAGGTATGAGATCATTGAGATAGACAAACTCCAGCCCGTCATCCTAAAGTTCACAGAATACACAGCCTCAAAGAAGCGGGAGGACAGCCCCGCAGATGATAGAGAACTCCCTACATAGTAGCTACAGTAAACAACAATCAGCAAAAGGACAAAATGCTACAGTTCCATCACTAGAAGACAAAATAAGGAAGGGGACAAAATGTTTTTTTAAATTGTAATATATTGAGGGTTGGTGAAACCCTATTTTGTAATGAATCTTGGCCACACAATGAGAATTAATCTTGGCCATTCATTAGATCTTTTGGGAACTATAAATAGGGCTCTCCTCTCATTTGCAAAGGGAGTTGAGTTGTTGTAAAGACATGCTGCAGAAATTTATAATGAAAATACATTGATTTGGTGCATTTTCTAAGTTTCTCACATGTTGCTTGATTCAACCTCCATTGTTAGATGTTTAACTTAGGTTTTATTGTTGTTCTAGTTAACTATTTTCTTGCTTTGGTGGATTTTAGGAATGATGTCTTGTGGTTATGAAATTCTTGTTGTGTAGATGCCTTCTTAGTCCGTACTTTTTGTTGTTTGCTGATGGTAGATAGCTATGTAAAGTTAGTCCTGACTTAAATTCAAAACTGCTCCAAACTTTCATCTTTGTTCATGCATGCACATGGTGGATGAAAGATGAAACATTTGCAAACCTTAGAAGATAGCACAAATTCCATGAGACTGTGAGATCTCTAGTTAAGTGGAATATTGTTTCTAAGAAATTGTCTATTGCAGGAACTCCATCATCACTATTCACAGTTAGTTGCAGATCCAGGAACCTCCTCTCTTCCTTGCCCCTTTTTCATTTTATTTAATGAGTGTCCTATGCCAAGGTTCATTGCACATTGTAAAGCTAAATCCAATGACAAAATGGAGTTCAAGACTGTTGTTTGAACCTACAACAAACGCATAACAACTCTCCCATCTTAAGAACTCTGTTTCAAGATCCAACTTCCCCACTTTGTAATTCATCTGTAAGACCGTCTTGTGATTCTAGTAAATCACATCAAATAACTGAGATATTCCAAGCACTATCAAGACCTGACATTAGAGACCTTGGTATAGTGTTCTGCAATCTGATTGTGGAAGATTGTCTTTCAAGATAGGCAATGCACCTACGCACTGCCTGTGTTGAGAAGTGCATAAAAAACACATCAACAATACACTAATCGAAATTGTGTTCCATGGCACTAACTTTTTGATATATATATGATACAGATATGGATGATTCATGCTATGATGTGTTCACTTTATTTCATGTATGGATGGATTTTATTTATGCCTATGTGATAGGTTATGTTCTTGATATGGATGAATGTAATGTTATGTTCTTTTTCATTGTCTTTTCATGATATGATATGGATGGATGATTATGATATGCAAATGTTATGAATGCAAATGATATGGATGCATTTTCTTTTTGTATTTTATATGCCCTATTATAATAAGATGTATGCATGTGGATGTATGGAGGAATATGAAATGGATTGGTCGATAGTTTGGAACCTTTGACTCTCCAAACTTGGGAAGATGGGCGATAATGGTTTGGAATGGAGATTTTCATGGAATTAGGACCAACCACTGGATATACTTTGTTCCTTGCTTGAGAAGCCTTCTTTTTTATTTGAAGACTCTTTTGATGGATATATTTCCCTTTTTTATTTGTCCCCATAGTTTCTTTGACTAATGGAGTTTTGGAGGGATGATTTTCTTTATTTTTCTTTGGTATCTATTTGCACTTGACATGTATTTTTTCTTTACTGCTTCATTTTCTTTGAGGATCTTCACCTTGCTTTGATAGGAATTCTTCTTTTTACATTGGTCCCAATTTGTATATGAGATAATGGGTGAATTCCAACTCATGATACGACTAGTTGTAACATTGATAGTATTTTCATCATAAGGATCCTTCATGCCCCAGATGTTGATGTTTGTTGCAGAGAAGACTGCCCCTGATGTTATGAAGCTTTTAGCAATATCTAATCCTTTTCCCTAATAATGTATCATTTGATCCATAGCCATTGAATATGAATTGTCATGAACACATGATATTGCTATGGGTTCCTATAGTTCAGGAATATGAACTTTTTTCTCTAATTCTATGAAATTGTTATCTATTGATACTACTTCAAACGATGTTGATGCTGACTCAAAAGATGTCGATGATGCACAATCACTATAAGAATCAAGAATCTCATTTTTTGCTTTCTCATGAACTATTTTCTTTGATTCTATGACATCATTTTTTGTTGATACTGCTTCAAAAGATGTTGATGCTGATTCAAAAGAGGTTGATGATGAATCTCATTTGTTGCTTTCTCATGAACTATTTGCTTTGATTCTATGACATCATTTTTTGTTGATACTACTTCAAAAGATGTTGATGCTGATTCAAAAGAGGTTGATGATGAATCTCATTTGTTGCTTGCTCATGAACTATTTTCTTTGATTCTATGAGATCATTTTTTGTTGATACTGCTTCAAAAGATTTTGTTTCTGATTCAAAAGAGGTTGATGATGCACAATCACTATAAGAATCAATAATCTTGACTATTGTTTTCTCTTGTGTAGGAATATCAAGAGTGAGAGACTCATGTTTTGGATGAAGAATGTCCATATGTCCATCTGAAAGAAACATCTTAGGAGTGATATCAGGGACATCTTTGGAGTTTAAAATGGTTTGGAAGATGTCCCTTAGCTCTTGATGAAACTCTTGGGATAGGGGTTATTAATCCTGACTCGATTCAGAATAACTTATGTTATCCTCAAGAGCCTCCTCTGTACATGATCCTTGGGTGAACAATAGATCATTGGTAAAAGACTCTTCACAAAATTTGTTAGGTATGGGTGCAACAAAGGATATTTCTGGCTCGTTTAGAACTTCTTCAACATGTCCAATCATTGAGTCATATGTGGGAGAAATATCACAATATCATATCCACTTTATGTCATTACGGTATAAAATAGTGCTAAACATTGTTTCTTGATGTGTTTTTGATTCATCATTTTGTGATGAATAAATATGTCCCACCGTGGTATCACGAGTATTTTTTACATTTTTTGAGGTTGATTCCTTTCTCAAATATTTTTCTTTTGTATGATCAGGCATTGGATTTTTGTAAATTTTTAGATTTTCATTCCTAGATTTTTTATTAGCGTGAATGTCTCTTTGTTCAATAAGATCCTCTATTAGATGTTTGAGTTGAAAAAATTTTTGTGTGCTATTACCTTTGTATTCGTGAAATTAACAAAATTTATCTTCTTTATAACTATGAAATTTGATTTGTGGCTCTTGATAGTTTGAGAAATTTTGGAGTGATAAGATTAGACTGTATCAACCTCTTTAACACGTCTTCCATAGGTTCCTCTAAGGGAGTGAATTATTTTTTCGGAACACTATTTGTTCTTTCTTGTCCATGTTGAGTGTTTATGGTTTGAATGTTTTCTTTCCTTGGAGTAGTTAAGACCACCTTTGTATCAACAACACCATTACTAGTAACATTCTTGTTCCTAGACCAAAAGCAGAATTTGTCGTTAGAACTAGTGGATGGGTGGTTGTCTCTATATACTTGTGTGTTTCCCTATGAGTTTAGGGCTCTCTTGATGTTGAGGGCCCTAGGGACAAGATCATCATTAGTGGTGATACATTGCATCAAGTGGAAGGATAGATTTGGATCAACATTTTCTATGATAATGACCACTTGTTTTTTGTCGGGAAGTGGCCACTTGTTTTTACTAGCTCTTTGTCTCCACCATTGCAAGAAATTGTCAAAATTTTCTCTATTTTATTTGAGAGTATACAACTCTTCTAAGCTTACGTCCATGTCAATATTGAAGGAGAAGTGATCTATGAATTTATCAGCAATTTCTTGGAAATTTTTAATACCTAGAGGCAACTAATAAAACTAGTCCATGACAGGACCTATTAAAGTTCATGGAAGAGGCACATTAAGTAGGAATCATTGTAGGCATCCACCATACACATGACATTGAATTCTTTGATGTGGTCTATAGGATTTCCTCTCCTTTGTATTTATCGAATTTGGGGATTTCAAAGCCAAAAGGGAATGGTACCATTGCAATGTTTTGATCAAATGGATAAGGACATAAGTTATGTGTATGGGACTTCTTTGTCTTGCCCATCTGAAGGTCCTACATTTCTTGTGACAATGCCTTAAGTTGTGATGCTAGATTGTCTTGTGGATTTGGTGGGGGAACATATGTTGCATATTGGGGAATGGTAGATAAAATGTACATGGGATTTTGGAATGATGAGGTGTTGTATGGTGTATATGGCAGTGTAGGATAAGGTAATTATTGTGTGGGTGTATATGTTCCTAATGTGTTTGGATTGACAATGTTTTGTTGAGGGTTATAGTAGGAACCTTATTGTTATGTGATAAATTGTTATTGTTGGGCATATTGTTGGGCTTGTTGGGCTGCTAGGGCTGCTTGTTCTTGTTGCTGTTGTTCCACTACTAAGGCAGCTTGTTGTGCTTTTTTTTGTTGTTGTGTTGCTAAGGCAGCTTGTTGGACTTCTTCTTGTTGTTGTACTACTAAGGCTGCTTGTTATTGTTGTGCTAATAAGGCTACTTGATGTTTTTGTTGTGCTACTAAGGTAGCTTGATGTTGTTGATGTACTACTAAGGTGGCTCGATATTGTTGTTGTTGGATTGCTTGTTGGTTAGCCTATTGTGCTTGTTGTAAAGCTAAGGCATCTTCTTGCAATGTAGGATCAATCAGTGGTTGGGAAATCTGTGATAGGTTTTGGATGTTGATGTTTTTTGCAGGTTGTGGACTGTTAATGAGAGGTTGAGGATTACCTTGATTTAACATTCCTGCAAGATGGTAGAATGAGGTGGAGGAATGTAAGTTTGATGTCCCAATTGATTTTGCATGGTAAAGGGGACCGTGGGAAATAATGAAGATGATTCCATTATATTTTTTGATGGTAATGACATACTAGGACCTTGAGTCCATTGATTAAAAAGGTTCACTTTTTGTATTTGAGGTGTGACCAAGATATTACCTTGGTTGCTGGGATTCATAACCAAGGTGTTTTGATTTAGGTTGATGATAGATGGGTTTGATGTGGATGGTGGATTTTCTTTAGTAGCTTGGGAAACCACTTGTTTCAATGTGTCGATGGGGTTGTTGGAACCACTTTCAAGGGTTGAATTTGCGTGAGAGTTTTAAATTGTCCTTGTTTTCCCACTTGAGGCACTTCATTCACATTACCTTGCTAATGTTAGGAATATTTCTAGTATTTGTGATGATGGATGAAGATGGTGGCGCTCAAAATTTTGAGGTTGTTGTGGCATCATGGAATGTAAGTGGTTTGGAAAATTTTGGTGTCCAACTTGTGCTTTGGGGAAGGTTAGTGTTTAATGAAATAGTCATTTTGTGAATACTCGAAGTTGTATTTGTTCCTAGACATGAAGTGAGACCAAGGTTGGTTCCTATTCTCGTTGCAATACTAGATGTTAAGGGTTGACTTGGCATAAGGGATCAATTTGGTTCAATCATAGATGAAGTTAAGCCTTGTGTCAATGATTGTACAAAAAAAATGGGGAAATTGGAGCCACATTTTCTAAGGCTTGATGTTCCATGATTTCTTCCCTAGTAAGTCCAAATGGATTGTTCATGATGTCTTCTATCTCATATGGTCTTGACGAAGATGAGGGTTGTTGTGATGGGGTGACATGAATTATTGGATCAAATTATTGAGGATATGGATCACTTGAGGTGAATGTGACTTTGGTTTTCTCCATGATTCTCTTGTGTTGTTATCTTGTTGTAGCCATAGATTTTGGGTCAACGATGGGAGATGTGTGATGAGATTTGTGATGTCTGAACACTCTATTTGATTCAAATTTAGGTAGAAGGCACACTCTAAGTATTTTTGGAGCAATGATGATAATGGGAGGTGGAAATATGGGTGGTGTGGAGAGTGATCTTTGTAAACGTTTTGGGACAACACTTTTGACTTGAATTTGATGTTTCGATGTTAGGATAAAGATGTTTATGAACTTGGAAATATTTAGGGTAGACTCGTGACCTTTAAGATAAACTAGTTCAAAGACGATAACTAACTTGTCTAAATGCATGGAAAAGGATATCCTTCACATACAAAGTATCCAGGGTAGGGGTTGGTTTTATAGATGTTTTTAAGTCAAAAAGTGGTGTTTTTGAAATTTTGAAAAGTTTAGTGAAGTGAAGGATGAAATTTGATGGAGGGGTGAGTGAAAATGTTTGACCCAATGTTGACCTAGTCTGAACCTTTGTTTTCCAAGACCAAGGTAGTGATAAATCTGCTATACCTCTAAAGTGATGAAACCTTAAGAACTCAATGATTTTTGGTAAAATAGGACTTAAATGATTTTGGAAATAGGACCCAATGATTTTAACAATAAAACTCAATGACTTTGGATAATGCAACTCAATGATTTGGACAATAGAATTTGGACTCAATATTTTGTAATGTTTTTATTGTCTCAATTTGCTTGTTTTTTGGGAGTTAGAGTATGAGCAGACATCAATGTGGTGTGTTCATTTGATTTAATTTATGTTCGCTTAGGTGAATTGATTTTACCATAAAAACTTGTCTTGGTTATGTTTTCAAGCTAAATGTTTATGTCAAAAACATCATAACTTTCACAATGTCCATTTTGTGAGAATCATGTGGTTAAAGTCACAATTACCTATGTTATCTTTGGAAAATATGGATTTCAGATATAAGGCAATATATTTAGAAATCTCTAAGGAAGATAGTGAATTTTTGTTTTGTATCATTTTGGAACCAAGCAGGGTGTCAGACTGACTCACAAACATTTACAATCCTAGGTTAGAAATGGCTATACTTGTCGAGTCCCCACTAGGATTTCTCCAAACACTAGAGACAATGTGAATAGTTAGAGATTTGGTGAAACTAGCTCCCCCTTTCTTGGAACACACTTCTCAGGACCAACAAATCTCAAAATCCTTAAAATCTCGAGATTAAAAAGAATTTTTTAGTTTCCACAATTGAATAGTATAGATGTGAGGCAGCTTCAAAACAACTATTCTTGCACCAACAAATAGTAGGGATTTTGGATTTTACACAAATTAGATCTTAATTAGGGAACCCATTCAAGTGGCCACACAAGAAGCAAGAATCACTTGCTTGTCTATAGGAGCATGTATAATGTTGAGATTCCTTGCAGCATTCAAATTTATATACTGGTTGGGAGTAGCTTGACTTTAGCTCATTACTGGTTGGGTCGTTCCTTTGGGGTGAGTACTTTTTCCCACCAAGGTAGGCCCTCTAAAGGTAAACAATAGTGAGGAAATACATTCGTAGTTCGATAATCTTCATTCACATGAACAAAGAGAGAACACACATTATGCCTTTTTCTCACACTAGCATGACTCTTCAATTTTAAACCTAATTGAAAGATGGAGGTGATCTTGAAAAGTGTTAGAGAATGTCTCTATTTCTCAAGGTCACCAAATGGCACAAGAGAATTGCATACGCATCCACTAAGAACATTGAAAACTATAAAACATGATAAATAGATGTAATTTTTAACCCTTCAAAGCAATGATGAGTTCATTTTAAGCACCAATTGAAAGATGAATTTTTCCTTGTTCAATTTTAAGCCCAAAAGAAAATGATGATGCAAGGGTTCAATTTCAACCAACTTTGAAAATGAATTTTAAGCCCAATTGAAAGCTAGTTGGTCCTAAGATTGTAAGTTTTAAAACCCAATGGAAATTTAGTGGTCCTAAAACATAAACCAAAGTAGCATATGATGGGTTATAATTTCCCCACAAGTGTCAAAACACTGTTACAATAACTACAACTATGAAAGACTAAAAATTAAAAATTTCAATTTTTTTTGGTTTTTTCTATGTTGTAAATCATGTTTTCAAAGGCCTTCAAAGTAGAATTTGGCGTTGAAACTTGCATCAGTCCTTAAAAATTGACTATCAAAGACACTAGATTTTTAGGGACGGAATTAGTACTCTTGGAGATCTTTCCAATGGTGCAAACGGATTCAAATTCTAAGCAACGAGTAGAAAGTTATGACCCCAACAAGTTGTGGTAAATTTTTTCCTAGTTTTTCTCCAAATTTGCAAAACTAGTTAGTCTAAAACAAAAAAATGAGAAGTCAGTGACATGTTAGCATTCAGATAAAGTGAAAAAGTTAAAGCACATGCTAAAAAATGATCATAAACCTTCTTACTAGAGTTGGGAGTTGCTACACACAATAGCCTCGTGATTTGAACTCTGGGCATTGCTCTGGTGAAAATAGGTGTTGCTCTATAGCAAAAACAAAGAGCACAATAGCGTCAGTATTTTGGCAAGTGTCACTAAACATGGTAGCATCATGATTTGGAATTTTGGGGCATCACTCTAGTGAAGTTGGGCTTCACCATTTGAAATTTTTCATACAGGCTCCAAATTAAATATGTCACCATATTTAAAACAGCATCGGGGCATTAATTCAACGTTGGGATTTTGAATTGCTAGGGCATCGCTATATGGCAACGCTATTGAAATAGCATCGTTATTTGTAATTTGGGCATCGTCAGGTCCTGCAAAAGAGTAAAAAAATGGAATTCAAGCTAAAAAAAGGTTAAATTAATGGTTGTCCCTCCTTCTAGCACCAAAATGTGAGATGAGGATTATTAGTATGGGCCAAATTACACTTGATCCATGAAGAATAGAAGCATAATTGAGCCACTAATACTTGAATCTCAACAACATCATTCAAATTAAATTAAAACTAAACATTTATCAAAACCTAACATACTAAATTATGAAAGCTTTAGAAAAAAAACATCTACTCTAATCCATCTGAAACTTATCCCATTGTGGAATTGCTGTTGTGTTGATGTGAAACGAAAACCCTTTCCCAATCTCGTGATCAATGAGCTTGTTTCAATCGATTCTATGGAAGAGAATTGATGAAACCATTGTGATTGATGTATGAAAACCTAGCTTATGTAAAATTAACATGATGCAAGCTAAGTTACCATGATTTTATGCTAAAAATGATCCAATTATGCTATTGCTAAGCTAATCTAAGCTAAAACTATGCTAAAATATGAAAACCCTAATTTATAAACAAACTAAGATAGATTCATGGAAGCCATTAATGGATGCTCTAAGCTATTATGCAATTAAAATGAACTAAAATGAGCTAAAAAGTGAGTAAATTGAGAGTATGAATGCAAGTGATTCCAACAACATAACTTTTCAATTGAAAGATGGATCCATTTGTCTCCAAATAGTGACCTATTTGTAGGAAAGGGAATCAGAAATGAAGGGTGTAGATCAAAAATCTTAATCAACGGTTCAAGATGAAAGGAAGAAAAGGCATGGATCATGTATTCTCATCAACAAATGAGAAGGCATGATGAGATTTAATCAAGGTTTCACACTTACCTCAAACAAAAACACTTTTGACCTGCTCACACAAGTCAAAGGTAACTTGCTCAAAAGGTAAAAGGTTAACTTACTAAAGAAGCTAAGTGAGATGACTGGAGGAGAGAGAATATTCCTTTTGGATGAGGAAAAAGTTAATTTTACAAATTAAATCAAATTTTTAATTGTGCAAAAAAAAAAGATAAGGAATATTCCATGGGAATGTTCCCTTTGGTTAGAGGAAAGTTAGTTTAAATTATTTTCTTTCCTCTTTATTTTTTTTTCATAATTTTCTTTTAATACTCTTTTGCTCAACTGCATAAGCATTGAAGCTCATAGCAGGTTTGGAAATCACAGTGGTCACTAGAGCTGACTTAAGAATTTTCACTTGTTGAAGTGTCATGATGACCATCGTATAGCTCATCAAGAGTATTTAAAGTGTGTGTCATTTGAATTATGGGATGGTACGATGAGATTTAGGTGAGGGTTCCATTCTAGGTCAAGCCATAATTCAAGTGAGGAAGCCTGCTCCACAAAAGGGAACAAAAAATCATGGCAACTAATGAAGACTTATCCAAGGAACAAATGGGAGTAGGTAGCGAAGTGGGTGATCTAACAAATCCAAGTGTAATCAGCACATCAAGATCGGATTACACCCTCCACAAAATGAAAGTCGAGAAAGCAAGCAAAAGACCTACTCTAACTATACACAATTATATACAAAGGGTGAGCTTGGACAACTCAAGAAAAGAAATAATGATTGAGTTACTACCCATTGACAGGCAATGGGACATCCTCCCTAGTGAGGGTCTTAAGGAGAAAGGAATTATCTCCTAATATCTTGAAAATCCAAAAAGAAGCAAGCCAGAGCTTGTCAAATTTGTCATGTCCCCCTTTCTTTTCATGGGCCTTGTCCCAACATAGGACCAAATCTAGAATCCTTAGGGCCTTTACTTTGGCTCTATGATCAAACCATCTTCACTACACCCTGGTGCTTGGAAAAAATTTCCATTGCTTGGGTATGTACTTCCTCCAAGTGAAGGAGCTTAGCTAAGTGAGCCTCTTGGTGTTCTCCCTCTTCATAGTATGTGTTGATGAATTGAACAATAAGGATCTTGAGGTGGACTAGGAAAATAGGATTGAGTCCATAAATGAGGTGGAATGGTAAATTTCCTAAGGATTCCTTATGACATGTGTGATCTTCCCAAAGAGTAAAACACAACTAGGTATGCCAATCTTTTAGGTTTTTATCAAGCAACTTTTATATCAAGGTCAACAGGTTTTTGTTTATGGATTCGGCTACACTGTTCCCTTTGAGTTAATAATTGGATGAGAATTTGAGGACAATCCCATATTCAAATTCACAACTAGCAAGTCTAAGGGAATCAAACATGGACCATTATCACAAACCAAAGCAAATGGGAAACCAAAGTGATTTAAAATAAAACTTTCTAGGAAATTAGTAACTACCTCAATTGTACATTTCCTACATGCAATTACTTTAGTCCATCTAGTATAGTAATTGAAAGTGGTTAGAATTTACTTGTGGCCTATAGAGGATGGTGGGTTGATGGGACCAATGAAATCAAGCCCCCATTGGGCAAAGGGCCTTACCTCAACAAGTGGCTACAATAGGATAGCAACATACTTTTCCTTGGTGCAAGCAGACTGATAGATGTGACAAGATCTGACGTGGTTGTATGCATCTTTGAACAACATCATCTGATAGTATCTAGCTCATAGGATCTGATGAGAAATTGAGGGGTTAGATCTGTGATCAATACCAAACTTATCATGAAATTCCTTCATCACTTGGGTCTCTTCTATCTTTCCCAGTCATCTTAGGTAAACTCCTTTATGATTCCTTTTGTATCGTATAGTCCCTTATAGCATGTAGTCATTACTTTTTAGTCTTAAAGCCTATTTATGTACTCCTTGCAGTCAAGGTCAACACTAGTTGTTTAGTAGATAATAAATGATGTCATCATACCATTCACCTAGGGAAATTTCCTCCAACTGGTACTGTTACACTATAATCTTAGGTCTTATCTCTACCATTATATGAGTGAGGGCTTGTCCTCAAACCAATTTCATGGGTTGAATTTCCATATTGTACTCCTATAGCAATATGACCCATTTTCCTCTTCTTTCTCTTGGTTCATTCTGCATCAGCATGGTCTTTATAATTGGATACAAAACTATGGCAAATAATTTGTTCCTCAAGATGTAGTGTCTAAATTTCTTAACACCACAAACCAAGGAATATGCCTACTTTTTGACATTATGATCACATAATTTTGCATCCTTTAATGGGGCACTCATAAAGGAAATGGGGTGCTCATTCCCCTCATCATCTTTCTACGTTAACATGCTAGCACATGATTCATATGAAGAAAAAGAATAGATGTATAATGGCTTCAAATAGTCTAGACTGACCAGCACTAGAATGTCTGCTATAGCTCTCTTAATTTCTTCAAAATCCAACTTAGCTTCCTATGTACAATCCACTTTGGTGTCGTTTTTGAGCATGGCATTCAAGGGCTTAAAAAATTTCTACAAAGCCTCTGATGAACTTCTTGATGAAGTTGATCTTTTTGAAGAATGACTTCATTTCCTTTTTGGTGCCTAGAGTTTGAATTTTCAATATGGCTTGTATGTGCTCTAGATCTATTAAGATTTCCTTCTTTGAAATCATGTGTCCCAATAGTTTCCCTTTAGTTACTCTGAAGATGCACTTCTTCAAGTTCAGCGAGATGCTAAACTCTCTAAATTTTTGGAAAATTTTACATAAGTCAAAGATGTGATCTTCTCTTTTCTTTGAGAACATGATGAGGTCGTCCATATATATGATGATGCATTTTCTGATGAGATCCTTGAAGGCTATGTCCATGGAATTCTAAAATGTAGCACCTATGTTGATTAAACTGAATGGTATCCTTCTATATGCAAACATTACCTCTTTTGTGGTGAATGTCATTTTGTGCCTATCTTAATATTGCACCATCAGCTTGTTATACCTAGAGCATCCATCTAGAAATGAAATCATTTGAGACCCATTTATAATTTTTAATAACTCATCCAGTTAGGGCACCAAATAGTTTTCTTTTTTAGAAGCTCTATTTAGGTTCTAGAAATCCACGCATAACTTGATCTCCCCATTCTTCTTTCTAATTGGGACTAAATTTTCCACCCACGTAGAGTTCCTAACATGAAAGATAATTTTGGCTGACAGTAGCTTGTGCACTTCCTTGAAGATAATTGGCTCTAGTAGCACATTAATTGAGATTTGACGCTACTAAAAGGGTCGTACACTTGGCCTAAGAGAAATGGGATGAGTAATAATTGACGTATCATAAGTATGAAGGTCCTCATACTCACAAGCAATCATGTCATGATAAATGCGTAGGGCATCCAAGATTCATTTTCTTTCTTCTGGGGTGCACACTTTACCAATGAAAAAAATTTCAGCCTCTTTTGTGGTACCCATGTTGTAAGTATCACATTGATTATCTATTGATTCCCTTTTAGTCTATTGATCTTGGTCCCTAATCTGATCTAAATAAAATATTATTTCCAACTAAATCATGCATCTTGGTATTTTTTTGGTTTTTAAATTGATCACTCCTTCAATATCAAGCTCAGCCTCCTCTAGCTCTACTTTATCAATAATTTGTGATACAAATAATTCTCAACTGGTGATGAAGTCTAGGATGTGCTTATCTTCATTAAAAACTTGGAAGTGAGTGACATTTTTAGGTGGTGATGGGGCAGAATTGATCTCTATGGTGATTTTCTTTAAGCTTCTAAGGATAAGGGTTGGAGGGTACTAACTACTTGGGCTAAAGTGTCAGTGGTCTAATTCTTACTATGAGGGATTAGCTTAATATTGAATGTGTCTAGGCACTCTATGAGGTCCCATACCTTGTGCTTATAACTTTCCAACCTTCTATCATGACAAGAGTATAGTTTCCTAACTTGTTTTACAACTAGCTCAAAATCACCAAAGACTTGTAGCATTTTGACCTTCTTTCTTAATGCCATTAGGAGTCCATGAACCAATGCTTCATATTTTTCTACATTATTTGTGCAATAGAATTGAAATCTATGGGAAAAAAAGCGTGTCTTATGTGTGGGGTTGATGAGCTTGAAGTTGTTTCCCACTCCTTGCTTGCATTGGATCCGTCAAAGCACAACATCCTGAACTTGGAGGGATTCTTTCCTTTCAATCTGACGAAACAAATATCCTTTTCTGATTGCATCTCATTCTATGTATCTTTAGGTGGCTACTTGTATTTAGATTTAATTTGATCTTGTTTCCCTTCCATTCCCTCCTTAGGAGTGATCTTCCCTTTCATATGTTCTATTGTTGTCTGACATAAGAAACATTCAAATTTAGAATGGGTTGTATTGTGCACTCTACACCAACTTGGAAATAATAACTCCTGGAAGTGCATTTTAGCTCCTAAATTGAGTTGATTCTATATGCATTTCTAAATATATTCTTGGAATCCATCAAGCAACCCAAGGTTACCATCTTCATAAAATTCTTCATCTTCCTGTTTGACCAATACTTCAATGTTGTTAGGAAGATGGGTCAAATTAGTAGGTGCACTCTATAGCACAAGGACTTCTTCAGCCCTTTCTTCTTCTTGGAACTCCTTGTCATCTTGATAGGCCACAGGAAGATAATTCCCCAATTCCATTTCTACAAACAATACCTCATTTTTGTTATTGTACTTCTTGTTCAATATGGATTTGGTTTGGAAATCCCTTCCATGGAAGCCACATAAGTGAGTAATTTTTTGCAGCATAACCATTCAAATCTTAGGTGAAGTCCCTTCCCAACATAATTCCATAGGTGTTGGGGATAATGGCAACTTAGATGTTAATTACTTGCTACACCTTTGGGTTAACAACAATCTACATGGGTATTCTATTCATTTCCCTTACTATGCTCACTTTGTTCTTGTCCAACTGAGTTACTTTTCATCAGGAGGGAGTCATAGTTATCCCTCATGCTTACCATACTATGAATTTCATGACATTAGCTGAAGCCCATGAGCCTAATAGGCGGTTATGTAAATTCTTGCTAAATATTCAAATTGTCATCAAGAAGGGAGGGGTTTCGAGCTTCCCTTGGAATAGCCCCACTAAAACATTAGCTTGGGCCACTTGAGTCTTATCCTTGTCATTGTATTTATCATTGGTTTTCACTTGATTTGACTCTTTTTTTGGAGGTTTATCCAATGGCTAATTTTATAAGCTTACCGATTTGGGGGTTGATAGGGATTTTTTCCTACAATTTTCCTGATCATGGACTCACTATTAGAGCTGTCAAATTAAACTCTCTTTGTAGGTACCTCTAGAGCTAGTTTTGATGGAGTGGTTCCATTCAATGACCTAAAGAAGGCATTTTTTTATGATAGGAACCCTTAGTAATTCAAAGTATAATAAACTCACTTTGACTTTCTTTAATTCATCAACTATATATTCCCCCATCTATTCAACTTCTACTTCAAAAAATTTTCTTTGGGAGGAACTATTGGGTTGATCTTGAGTTTGATTTGGCTACCTATTTCTATTAAAATACTGAGTATTCAGGTTTTCAGTGAAAGCTTTTGGCAAGATTGGTGGTGGCATAGAGGTTGATAGCATAGATGGTGGCACAGTAGAGAATATAGGAAATGGAGGTGAGAGTGAGGAAGAGGACAATCAGGAGGTATTAGAAGAGGAAGATTCCAATACCATAACTAGAGTAGTTAGCGAGGTAGAGGTGAGGTGGACTAAGATATCCACAACGGGTGGAGACGAGACAAGGAAGGCCCTAGAAGCTGAAAGTGGAGGAGGGGCAATAGCAATAGCAGTAGCCAGGGTGGAAGTGGTAGGTGGTGAGCACAGCTGCTCATTTTCTTCTTCCTCTTCATGTTGGGGATCTTTCTCTATGGTAGTCATCTCAAGTACAAACGTCCCCATTCTCTTTGTTCTTTTTGATGGTTGCCCCTTGGTTGTCTTCCTAGAGTACACCTTATTCTTTGGCTACAGCTTAGGCACATCCTTCCTCTTCTTGGACCTCATGACCGGTGGGGACTTGGGATCTTTGCCTAATAAACTTGTGGTTGCACCACTATTAGTTTCACTTTCAAGCTCATCATTGAGCTTGCTATATGTCAATTTTGCACCTTGCTTTTGTAATTGGGAAATTTGTGCATCCACCCATTGCCTTGTTCTATGTTCAATGGGCTAGGTAAGAATGTCAAGGTCAGTGACCTCCTCCTCATTCCAATCAATAATTGGTAGGGGCATCTCAACCAAGGTATGGTATCTATCATCTACAATATTGTCTTCCTCAACAATTTGATCTAGAATAGGAACTAGATTGATTGACTTCACAAACTAAGCATTCATTCTCATGTAGTGCCACATTTGTACCTACTTGTCATCATTACAATTGGCCTAGAAGTCCTCAATGTGAGGTCAGTGGGCATTTTTCCTGCCAACCCATTTCTTCAATTTTTGATGAGGGTCCACTCTTCCTATCTATGTGAAGACCCAAGTGATACTCAACCAATTCCTTTCCTAAATACTTGGCATAGTGGGCCACGGGGCAAGAGTGCATTCCTTTTCTGAATGTTAGGGGATATGCAATTCCATTCTAATGCTTATCACTTAAATTTGTATGGGCAGTCTGTAACTGTCGAGAAACCTCCAACAGGATGAACGGGTCATTTGAGTAGTGTGGTAGCCGGTTGGTTTTTCTTGAGAACCCCTCTGCTCTGATGTAAGTAAACTTTGGGAATTGAATGAACAGATACCCAAATCCCTTTATGAAGGCCATCATGCTATGTGATTCCCTTCTCTCAAAATCTCCTCTCAAGAGTCTGATTATATGCCCAATGAAGGAATCGTTTACTCTTTTATACTCTCTTTTGAAATTCATGTACTACAATTGAGGATAGCAGTCATAGACTTTGAGTTCTCCCCTCTTGGTCTCCAATGTTGCCACATGAAAGACTCCCTTATACAATAATTTCTCTATCAGGAGGTAAACTAGATATGAAGTCATGTAGAAGTGGGAGGTCTTCCTTAATACCACAAGTTGGTTGTGTAAGTTGTCGCTTGTCATCTTTGCCCAATGGAATTTTTCCTCACCTTGGATGATCTCTTCTATGAAATAGAACATCCACTCTTTCAAGTATGTATCAGTCAACAAGCCCATTACTCTACTCAGAAGAGTGACCAGATCATGGTATTCCTTGAAGAAATCACTTTTGAATAGCTTTTGAGCCACCTTGTTGGCACTACCCCTCTTGGTCTTTAACCAATGTTGATTGATCATTCTTTTGCATGCTAGAGGGTCTTGTTTCCACATGTTTTAAGAAAATTTTTTCTTTGTTTCCTCCATTTTTTCAAATGTTGGGATGTTAAATGTCCTACCAATAGACTTGGCAGACAAGTTTTCCAGTACTCTCACATCCTTTTCAATTATTTTCTTGTTGGAGTGATAACACTCCCGGTAAGCCATGACCAGTTTTGAAGAAATTAATGTAGGAGGGAAACCAACTACCTTTGCAAGACCACTTTCTTTGATCTTTTGTGTATCTTTAATGGTAGGGTTTATCATTAACCTCTACTTGAACTCATCTATGTCCACATGTCCAAAGTCAATATCTAAAACTATGTCCCAGGTGAAAGCGAGCATGGAGGTGCATTCCACCCCATGGAATCGGTACTTCATTTTTTCCTTTTCTTCCTTTTCCCTCGATGTCCTTCCAAGCTTCTTTCCCTTGTCAATCTTTTCAATAGGCTTCCCTAATGATCACTTAACAGGTTCCATAAATCCTACACACATGGGGTACAGTAAGTGTTTTACATATAAAGGAGGTAAACATTAGTTAAATCTTTCAAATCCAAGGTTAGATCCATTCATACATCTTCAAACATCATAAAATCCATCATTGTTTTCATTTCAGGTATTTTTTGGATCATTTATGCAAATGTGGGCTCAGGAGTGTAGTTTTCCCCTAGGTGGAAGTCGTTCGCGATAGCTAGGAATAGGAGGGTATTGGGGTCACAGAATCTCATAGACAACCTCCTGCAAGGAAGCTTTTGTATAATCCTTTTTATTAGAAAATCCCTCCTATAATGATTAACCACATGCAGAAATTCACTATGAGGTTGTATAGAAACAAAGTTGCACCCCTTATGGAAATTCCCCTTTCACATACCCTAACCTTAGAAAATCAAATCCAAAGTCAAAATTCCACATCACCCAACTTCCTTCCTTCCATTTGGCATCTATCTATTGTGTTAGTGGGAGAATATTTCTTGGGGATGCATGCACAATGGGTAGACATCCATGTAATGCACTGTTATCCCTAACGGTTTCCTACATCTGAAGTTGGCACAAAGGAATTACACTCCCTATTGGGGATGAATTGTAACATTCCTCTTTGACCAACCAACCTAAAAAATTCCTTATTCTTCCTCATTCTTCCTTCAAAATCATCCATTCTCACTCTACTTCATCTCTTCAAAAGCTCTACACACATTCTTAAGCCATCTCTTATCATTTCAAGCAGCACTTCAACACTCCATTGTAGCAGCAACACTCCATCAACTCCACCTAGCAAGTGTGAAGCAAGCCATAGCAACATGCATTTGGAGTCTTGTGAGACCTCCCTTCACCACAGTTGAAGTTGTGGTGACCTTTCCAAGTCTGCATTATCCTCCATTGGCTAGTGAAATTTTGGATGGAGGTTGTAATGTTGTTCTCTCCTTTCTAATTTGGTTGAGTAGCATTATACTATTTTGTAGTGTTTATTGCAACTTCTATTTTTTTTTACTTTTTTATTGCATATTTCTATCTCATTGCTATCTGGCTATCCATGGAGGTGGAAACACCAAAATGGTGGTGTAACTGAGGTAGACCCTTATACAACCCCAACATTTTCCCCTCTTTCTTGTGTGTAGGTGAACACACATTTGGAGCTAGCTAGTGAACTGGCACCTTTGTAAAATTGTCCTGGTCACCCTAGCTTTTATCTATCTACTTTATCATATTTTGTATTTCTCATACCTTATTATTCTATTTTGTTCATTTAAGAATAACCAACTAGGTTGTTAGTTCATTTTTAGGTATTTTATATTTTACTTCTTATTTTCTGGTTGTACGGACGTGAGCATGCCTGAGAGATGCCAATGCACCACGTTGTCATCCTAGAACTACACTGTCATCCTCAGACAAAGAGTTGTTTGAGGTGCATTATTCACTCTAAAAACTAGCTCGCCTAGCCTAAACTTGGATTTCAGGTTTGAAGAGTGACAAAAGTACTGTATATAAATCATCATTCTCGACCCCTATTTGAAACACCCCTTTAGAGTGAGGTAAGTTAGGGAATCCCTCTGCTCTTGGCTCTTCATAACTTGGAGCCTTGACATGGCTAGTCCCCCTCTCTTACATTTTTGGTGAACCTAATGTGAAGCAACATCCACCTATTCATCGATGTTGAGGCTTGTCCCTTGTACCTTGTGATTGTTGTACTCCTAAGTGTTGTGAAGGTTTATGAGCATCACAACCCAGTCCATGACCTTCAGGTATATTGTTAGGAGAAGTGTATAGCACCTTCTAATGGAGAAGATGAAGGTCACTTTTGGTTTCTCTACAGGGCTTTTTTTCAAACCTATTCTTGATCTTTCTGCCTAGGAGTAGTTGTCAAGGGGTGAGGTAGGATTCTCTGATTAGACTAACCAAATCCTCACTCCTACATCTCCTACACCATCATCAAAAGATGAGCACAAATTAGTTTGTATTCCTTCAAAGTATATCTCTACCCTTAGCAAAAGGTTGGATGACTTGGAGAATTACCTAGAAAAGGACTCGAAGTTGGCTAGAGTCACTAAGGTTATTAGTGAGATAAAGTAGATGGTGTGAAAAGACCAAATAGGCATAGAGCTCCTAGCTAGCCTCTCTAGTACGACTAAAGCATGTTCCCTTCCAAACAATGTTAACATTGTATACGGGGCCACTCTCAAGGAACATGAGAGATAGCTAGGAGTGTTGATGCCTCTCACATCTGTGTATATGGCTGACATGGTCCCTTCAATTATTATCCCCTACCTTTGAGAGATCTAAAACTATCAAAGAAAATAGAATACCCTTAGGTTTCAGTTTCACCCCTCTTGTCACCTCTAGTGGTGGAGGTTTCAGCGGTAGCTCAGACAATGGGGGTGGTGTTGGTAGAGGTGGTTCTGATGGAGGCCACGGTGGTGGCTTCAAAAGTGGATGTGGCTCTGATGGAGGCCCTACTAGTGTCAGTGGCCACAATGGTGGTTCTAGAGGTGGCTCTAGTGGTGGTTCTAGAGGAGGTCCCACTAGTCCTATGTCATCTAATGACCCTATTTTGAACGCTCTCCTTTAGAATATGGGAAAGATGCAAAGCTAGTTGGTGAGTCTCTCTCAAGCCTCTACCTAGCCTATCTTTCAACCCATCTTTTGACATAGCCCTAGCAATCTTAAGTACTCCCTTCTCACAAGTAATGGAGATTCCCAAATTTAAAAATATGGTGGCAAAGGGGACCCAAAAACACATGTGTTTGGCTTTAATTCCTTGTGTACAGACTTCTTCCATCACGATGCATAAATGGTGAAATTATTCTCCCAATCTCTTAAGGATACAATGCTCGAATAGCATTGTTCCTTACTAGATAACTCTATTTTCTCATTTGTTCAACTTGTAAATTAGTTTCTCTGACAATTCTAATCCAACATCAGATTGAAGATGACCTTTTCAAATCTCATTCAATGCAAACAAGGGGATAGTGAAAAGATTATTGATTTCATAGCACGGTATCAAGCACTCTTCTCACAAATCTCATACCTGTTGCCCGATTTTGACATGTAGAAGGTATTCATAAGGAACTTGCAAAGACCTTGGTAGGAAAAGTTTTCCATTATGAAATACCCTTCTTTTTTGCATCTATGTGCAGTGTTGTGAGAATACCAACAGATGTTAGTTTAGTTCAGGGGATCCTCCTCGTTCTCCCGCTTAGAAGGGAAACTTACCCTAGTTGGTATCAATTCCTGGAAAGGGTATGGTTGTTGCAAATGTAGTAGCCACTATGAATGATAATGGCCTTAAATGCAACTGAAAGTTCAAAAAGTTAGCAAAATATTATTCTTCCATCTTACAAAGGTTATTGAAAGATAAGATCTTAACCTTGAAGAACCCTAAGCCTCTCAGGGAAACTTACTCTAGTTGGTATGATGTGAATGCCTTCTATCAGTATCATCGAGTTAACAAACATGATACTAAATGTTGTATGCACCTGGGTCATGAGATACATGATCAAATCAAGGATAGTACTATTCATCTCGATGGAAATAAACAAAATGAAAATAAATCAGTGGAAAAAGGGAATAGTGAGTTGCAGATATACACAGACCCATTTTCTTCGCATTCTGCCAACATGATTATCGATCCTTCTAATTCTACCACTAGGCCCAAGGCGTATGTTAACATGGTTACAATTACTCCTTTTGCACAACCTATGACTAGATCTTTAGACGTAACATTCACATGACAGGATATGCCCTTGAACAATAAGCCCTCTCCCCTTTACATTCCCACTCGTCTCAATGGGAACATTGTGACAGGGGTCCTAGTTGACCCTACAAGCTAAGTGAATGTCGTTATAGAGGAGACATTGTTGTTGAATTCATTACAAAACAAGGAGTATGAAGAAAAAAATCCCATCATCCATACTCATGATGGCCTTGCTCTTAAACCTTATGCTTCAATAACTTTGTTTGTCCTAGTTGAACCTAGGGTTGTAGACATAGTCTTCAATGTTATTCTAGATTGAACTTGTTCATAGTGAAGTTAGGCATACCTTGGCTAGCTTCCATGAATGGAATCACCTCTATTATTCACAAATGCTTAAAGTTCCCCCATGAAGGTGTTTTGCACATAGTGCATGACACTAGGTACCAACCTTTGGTATCTTGTGGGGGATATTCATTGGATCACTTTTGGCCTACCCCAATTAGTCTACTTCCTCCAAGAATGGACCTACTTTATAAGATTTATGTAAAGAATAAGACTGAGGGAAAAGGAAAGCTGAATTTGACCTTCCAGTAGTGTAGCAACAAGCTACCTCATCTTTTGGTCCTTAGGGTGCCTCTTCTTCTCCCCTTTCTAAAGAAGAGTTTTGGATGAATATGGCTAGTTTTTACCCTCTGAGTCTAATGATACCGACATGGTGAAAACCCAAGGTTTGGATATCTGATCTTCCTACCACACCTCCTAGACCTTGGCCCTACTTGTAAGGTATAAGGAAGGGTCCCCATGGGAATCCTCTATTTCTCGGCCTCTGTGGCCTCCTATCGCTCTTGCTCCAAAAATAGTGAATGAGAAGAGGCCTATTGTTGAGGCACTAGAGTCGAATCCCCCTGTCGTTTCTCAACCTACTCCTCCTACTCACATTCAAGAGGTTGTCCCTCTACCATAAATGACTATAGTGGACAATCCTATGTCTAAGCAGGAGTCTTCCACCCCTATGCAGCTCCTGGACTCTAACTTGAAGAGTCATAGAATATAACCTTGCACATGATTGCAAGCACCAATGAAAGGCTCTCATGGCTGAGAAAACCACTTTGCAGAAGAAGGAAGAGGAGACTATAGCCCTTGTATCAAGGCATTATGTTGTTTTCTCCTCTCTCCTCTCCTCTACTTCCATTCAACCAAGCTTCGTATCACTTCCAGGTCCTATTGTGATTGTGTCTAACCCTAAAAAGGTGTAGGTGTTCATTTCTCCTTTGGTTAAGCTTCCCTTGTTGATCTCCCTTCTGGAAATCCTACCATTCTCAAAATTTGTGGACATGTTGAATACTTCAATGGTGTTTGTCATAGTTTTCTAATCCTCCTCTTTCATGCCTCTTGCCTCATCTATGGGGAGTTTCCATCCCCTAACAAAGATGAAGGTAGAGATTGGTCCTTCTAGCAATGGGATTCATAAGAGGATCCAACCTTTTTCGAAGGGTGGTCCTATGTTAGCTTGTTCTATCTTGGTAACAGAACAAGTCTTGGCTTCCCCTTGAGTTTGTCACTGCTCTCGAGTCACTTAGTGAGCCAAGCAATGAATCTCAAGCGCAGTCTTGTCCATTCATTGAGGTATGAAATGGAACTCTTGTAAAGTGCGTGTTTAATTCTTTAGATGAAGTTTCAGACTTGTTAATGATCTTTGCAAAGTCACTAACCATAGCTCCACAAGAACCTAGTGGAGAAGACCTTCTAGGGCCTTCTTTCTTAGCCTTTCTTACAGGAGGGTCAGAAGCTCCTCCCCTTAATATTCCACTACTACAAGCTCATCCTCCTTCCCCTTATGATTATCTAGAGTGAGAAGAAGATGACCTCTTGATCAATGAGTGTTAAATGGAGGCCTCTTTATCTTTAGATTAGATGTTTTTGTGTGTTGTGATGTGTTCCCCCGTACTTGTGCTATGTTTTCCTAGATGACCCTTGTCACCCTTGTTGGTGATTGGATATAGGAGTGATTTTGTGTCGTAAACCTTCTATCTATATCATCATTCATCCATGTTTGTGTTTGATTTTTTGCAAATTAGGGATGATGCAAAGTGTTGGGGGCATTTAGGCTTCCTTCCATGTTGACCCAATTTTTTATTTTTACTTTGTTTTTCATACATTCTTCTTGATCTGGTTGGGGATTGATGATCTTTCACCTTGCACTATGGTTACCTATTATTTATATAACCATGAAAATATATGACCTCACACAACCAGATCCCCCTATGTCCTATGTTTATCTTTCTTTTTCTCTTTTCTTATATTTTTCTCTTCTTTCCTTGAATTATCCCTCTCATGTGTGACAAAGCCATTTCTATGATATTATGTTTTTCAGAAAATGCATTCATCACCAATGAATCTTTTCTTGAAAATCCTCACAAACATTTCTTTTTCAAAAAACTGCATTCACAACTTGGACCCCTAACAAAATGTGTTTCCTTCATCATGAGTTCATGAAGAAAGAACTTGACAACTTTCCTTTGAGATGGAAGCAACTTTGACCTTCCCCTCATGAGGGGGAATTTTCTTCCTTTTGAATTCCTTGATGAAGTAAACATCTTTAGAAAGAATTCCTTGATGATGAATCAATTTGAGAAAAAACATCTTTCTTGCACTTTTGAACGACATGTCCCTTGAGTGGACCCCTCTTCACATTGGGTTCCTGAGGGAGCCCTTTGAAAGTTTTCCAATTTTTTGATGGTCTATGTGATTGTCTACTTGACTACCTACATGGCTGCTTTATTTTTGGACATGCTTTATCTTTGGGTAAACATGTCACTTTGTAGGTGTGCCTATAAATCCACTTTCGAATTTGACTTTGTGAAGTCCCCTTCTTTGGGTTTTCTCCATGTAAGAGATCTTGGGGGATTCCTCCTTGTAGGTGTATGGGCCTATAAAGCACTTTTTTCTCTAGGTTTCCTTCATGTGAGAGATCTTGGGGGATACCTTCTTGTAGGTCTACAAGCTTATAAGGCACACACATCACGAGGCTTCCTTCATGTGAGATATCTTGGGTGTTGCCTCCTTGCAAGCCTACGGGCCTATAAGACACTTTCATCTTGTGGGATTTTTCCATCGTTGGTTCGAGGGCCTTCGATGTACTTTGTGCAGTTTCATAGTTTTGCAAGGCTATGGATTCTCTTGTTCTATCTTGCACTTTCAAGCTCACCAAATTGTAGTCTACTTCCTCGACGATTTAGGTATAAATTTCTAACCTTGTTAACTCCTTGATCTACTTCACCGAAGCACTCATTAGTACTCATGCTCTCTAAAGTGGGGGAAAAATGTATAGGAGTGAATTTTCACCCGTTACGCAAATTCCCCTTTCGCATACCCTCACCTTAGAAAATCAAATCCTAAGGAAAAATTCCACATCACCCAACTGCCTTCCTTCCATTTGGCATCTGTGTGTTGTGTTAGTGGGAGAATATTTGTTGAGGACACGCATGGCACACAGATTTCTGTGTGATGCACTAGTGTCCCCAACAAATTCCTGCATCTAAAGTTGGAAGAGGCATTACACTCTCAATTGGGGATGAATTGTAATGTTCCTCTTTGACCAATTGACTCGAAAATTCCTTATTCTTCTTCATTCTTCATTCAAAATCATCCATTCACACTTCACTTCATCTCTTCAAAATCTCTACACACATTCTCAAGCTATCTCTTAGCATTTCAAGCAGCACTTCAACACTCAATTATAGCAGTAGCACTCCATCAACTCCACATAGCAAGTGTGAAGCAAGCCATAGAAGCATGGGCTTAGAGTATTGCAAGATCTCCCTTCATCAAAATTGAGGTTGTGGTGACCTTGCCAAGTTTCTATTCTCTTTCGTTGGTTAGTGAGCTTTTGGGTGGAGGTGGTAACATTTTCCTCCTCTCCTTTGTGATTTTGTTAAGTAGCATTATACTATTTTGTAGTGTTTATTGCAACTTCTATTTTCTATACTTCTTTACCACATATTTCTCTCTTGTTGCTATCTAGTTATCCATGGAGGTCAAAACACTAAAATAGGGGTCTAATTGAGGCAAACCCCTATACAACCCCAACATTTTCCCCTCTTTCTTGTGTGTAGCTAAACACGCATTTCGAGCTAGCTGGTGAACTGGAACCTTTGTGAGATTTTCTTCGTCACCCTAGCTTTTATCTATCTAGTTTATCATCTTTGTTTCTATTTCTCGTACCTTATTATTCTATTTTATTCATTTAAGAATAACTATCTAGGTTGTTAGTTCATTTTTAGGTATATATTTTACTTCTTATTTTTTGGTCATACAGATGCCAAAGCGCTCAAGAGATGCCAGTGCACCGCACTGCCATCCTAGAACTACGCTATTGTCCTCAAATAGAGAGTTATCTAAGGTGCAGTAGTGACTTTGAAAACTAGCTTGCCTAGCCTAAACTTGGATTTCAGGTCTGAAGAGTGACATAAGTACTTTATAGTGTTCATCATTCTTGACCCCTAATTGAAATAACCCTTTAGAGTGAGGTAAGTTAGGGCAAGCCTCCACTCTTGGCTCTCCATGACTTGGAGCCTTCATGTGGTTGGTCCCCCTCTCTTACTAAAAGGTGGAGCACCCAGGACCTTCAGGGAACACTCCAAGAGTCAGGAGGAGCAGGGGTCAGGAGGACCTTCCAAGCATGTCAGAGCATTAATTATAATGTGTTGAAGCCTATAATGGCATTTGAATTGAATGAGTGTGCTAAAAGTGTTAAAGGTTTCAAGATTCCTGATAAGGAATCCAGTCAAAATGCAATGTAAGGGGCAAAGTATGTTTTAAGGGATTTGATTAAATGTTCTTAGGCTTTAGATAGGTTAAATAAGCTTGGATATTAAATATCCAATGGTCTTTAGTTGATGCAAATTAATATATTTTAAGATTGTTATTTCAAAATTTCAAAATTTGTTTGGGCGGGAAAGTGAGTTTAGGGGCTTAATTGGCTTTAATGAGTTGTGAACCGACTTTTGTTGGTTGGAACAGTTTTGTAGTTGGCCTATAACCCCAGGGAATTCCATTGTATGGGATTTGATGAAGGATTGAAGGACTTTGTACGGACTGTTTCCAAGAAAGGGCAGAAAATCACTGTTTTTTGCATTTTTCTCTTGTGTTTTTGCAATCTATTGAGTTCTTTTTGAAGTTTCATTAATGTGAAGGCCAAAGCATTATAAATTCCATGTTTTCAAATTGTTGAATGCTCTGAAAGTTCTTAAAAATCAATTTTAGCACGTGTTCTTGCTGACTGTCTACAGGAAAAGGCTGAAATAGACTGTTTTGAGGGTCTACCAATGAAAGAATGATCCATTTCAAGGGATGTATGACTGGAATCCTGTGAAATGGATCTAATATAACTTGTACAAACTGAAACTAACAACTAAATATGCAGGAAAGGTGGAAAATTGACTGTGCACAGTGAGTTGGCAAAGGAAGAGGGAAGAAAGTTGACCCTAGGGTATAGCAGTGAGCAAACTGCCTTAACAAGAGACACATTTCTGAATTGCAATAGTTGAACATTGATAAATGAATGGTGGAAAGTCAAAAACCAAGTCTTGGAAGTGATAGGAAACCCTAAAAACCAAAAGCCCTAGTTTTAAGCCAAATTAGTGAGGGTTTTGTAGTTGGGCATGTTGTGAGAATTCTTGTAGACTGAAAGTGTGAAAATCTTTGATTTGGGAGTATTTTAGGAGACTGTTGAGAGTTTCAAGGCCAGGAGACAAATTTGAAGAGGGGTTGCTTTGTTAAATAGGGCTAATTAGGCCTAAATTTAAGGAAACAGCAGGGCTAGAAGTAGGAAAGTCTGAAACAAGTGGTGCAAGTGGGTTGATATGTTATTAACCATCATGAAACACACCTGATACAATCATTTAGTTGGAGGTTAGAGTGCAAAGTTTGAGGGAAAAGACAATAATCCATCGCCAAAGGCCTAATAGGGCTAATAGGACTGGTTGAGCAGCAAAAAGGGAGTTTTGTACAAAATGGAGGGTTAGGGCTTGAAACCCATTTGAATCAAGTTCATTTAAGGTCTGGTGAATTCATCTCAGTGATTGAAAGCCACAAGGGGAGGCAGAACATCCTTAGTTGCAAGGTGGAGACCCTATTTCCAAGTTGGAGACTAGTTGATAAATTGAAGGACAAAGCTTGTTAATCTTTAACTCTTTGTGGAATTTTTGAGATCCCTGACCCTCTGCATCAGAGTGGTATCAGAGCAGTGAGTAGGTCCTTTAGGAATTGGAGAAGTAGCAATGGCACCAAAAAACCAATTGGCAAGAGAGTTGGAAGAGTTGAAGGAGATCTTGGAGAGGGAGAGAAGAGAAAGAAGGGAACAAGAAGCAGCAAGAGCAAGAGAGGAAAGGCTATGGAGAAGAGAAAGAGACACTATGCAAGCAAGGATCAATAACCTTGAGAGGAGTAGGAGGAGAGAAGACCAAGAAGACCAAGAAAACAATGAAGAGGATGAAGAGCATGTGAGGGCAAACCAGGAACAGCAAGCTGATGATACAGAGGACCTTGAAGAAAGGAGGTTAGTGAGGTTATTGAAGGCAGTACAGGGTCATGGAGGGAAGAGTCACATTGACTTACCTATCTATCAAGGGAAGATGGATAGTGAAGAGGTATTGGGATGGCTTGATGCCATGGAAAACTACTTTGAATTTGAGGAGATGGATGAAGAAAGGAAAGTCAAGTTTGCTAAAACCAAGTTGAGAGGCACAGCATTGACATGGTGGACAAGTTTCCAGAATGATAGGATGGCTAGAGGATTGGCAAAGGTCTCTACATGGGCAAGAATGAAGAGTTTGGTCAAGGAGCAGTTTTTACCATCTGATTATACCATTCATGTGAAAAGAATGAGGCAGAATTTAAAGCAAAAGGACTTGGATGTGATGTCCTATACTGAACAATTTCACAAGCTTAGTATTAGAGGAGGTTATGAGGAAGAGGATGAGAAAATAGCCAGGTACATCAATGGCTTGAGGTACAATCTGCAAGATGAGATTGGTTTACAATTGCCAAGGACATTAGGAGAATGTTTTCAGTTGGCCATTAGAGCAGAAGAAAAGGTGAAAAGGAAGCAAGAAAGATCAAACAATGGTGGAAGAGGAGGTAGTTCAAACAGGGGCAGAGGTAATAGAGAGCAAGGACAAGGCAGTAATGATAAAAGCAGCAATGACAAGGGTAAGGAGATATTTTCTGATCAAAGAGGTGGATACACTCCAAGAGGAGGAGGCAGATTTGGACAAGGTAGAGGACCATTCACAGGAAGATGTTTTAATTGCAATGAACCAGAGCATCCTTCCTTCAAATGTCCTAAGTGGGAACAAGCTGATAAAGGCAGAGGAAAGGAGAGCTACCTTGGTGCAAGAAGAAGAAGATAAGAAGGAGGAACCAAGAACACTCATGGCAGACCCTGTGACTGATGGTGAGTTTCTCATGATCAAGCAAGGAGAAAGACTTCATCAAGAACCAAAGGTAACCATTTTCAAAACAAATTGTCTCAGTCATGGTAAGATATGCAGGTTGCTTATAGATTCAGGGTCACATAGCAATTTAGTTTCAGTTGATATGGTAACCAAGCTAGGGATTGAAACTTTTGATCACCCTACGCCCTACAAGGCCACTTGGGTAACTCAAGGACAGCATGTAGAGATTGGTAAGAGAGCTTTTGTTGATTTCTCAATTGGTTCATATCATGATAGGGTGCTTTGTGATGTTATTCCTATGACTTGTGGTCATATCATCTTGGGAAGGCCATGGCAGTATATGAGAAGAACTTTGCATGATGGGTTTCTTAACACCTATTTGGTTCACAAGGGAGATGTTAAATATCAGTTGGTTCCTTTACCTTTGGAGCAGAATAATGATAGTTTTGTAATCTGTTTTGAGAAGAGTTTGCAGGTGAATAAGCAGGGTGAAACAGGGGAAGGCATTGGCAAACTGAAAAGTGGTGAGTTGCAGCAGGGTTATGTGGTGGATAGTCCATCAAATCAGTCCTTGTGGGATCTGAATACTATCAAGATTGGTAGCATTGAATGCCCTATCAATGAGGGTAATAGTGGTGTAGTTCTTCCACAAAGGAGGCATTGGAATGAGGGCAGCAATAGGACACAAGAATTCACTGTTTTCAAGCAGCAAAGAGGACATACTAATCCTTGTTTTGATTCTGTCAAGGGTGCAGAATGGAAGAGGAGAAAAATAGTAACTTTAGGGGACTACCTGCCTTCTCATTGGAAGATGAAAGCACATATGAGCAAGAAATTTCTTAGTGGCAACACATGGGACACTTCTTGGGACAAGAGTTCTTTCTTTCCTAGGGAGAATGGTGCAGGAGCACCCAGGACCTTCAGGGAACACTCCAAGAGTCAGGAGAGAGCAGGGGTCAAGAGGACCTTCCAAGCATGTCAGAGCATTAATTATAATGTGTTGAAGCCTATAATGGCATTTGAATTGAATGAGTGTGCTAAAAGTGTTAAAGGTTTCAAGATTCCTGATAAGGAATCCAGTCAAAATGCAATGTAAGGGGCAAAGTATGTTTTAAGGGATTTGATTAAATGTTCTTAGGCTTTAGATAGGTTAAATAAGCTTGGATATTAAATATCCAATGGTCTTTAGTTGATGCAAATTAATATATTTTAAGATTGTTATTTCAAAATTTCAAAATTTGTTTGGGCGGGAAAGTGAGTTTAGGGGCTTAATTGGCTTTAATGAGTTGTGAACCGACTTTTGTTGGTTGGAACAGTTTTTTAGTTGGCCTATAACCCCAGGGAATTCCATTGTATGGGATTTGATGAAGGATTGAAGGACTTTGTACGGACTGTTTCCAAGAAAGGGCAGAAAATCACTGTTTTTTGCATTTTTCTCTTGTGTTTTTGCAATCTATTGAGTTCTTTTTGAAGTTTCATTAATGTGAAGGCCAAAGCATTATAAATTCCATGTTTTCAAATTGTTGAATGCTCTGAAAGTTCTTAAAAATCAATTTTAGCACGTGTTCTTGCTGACTGTCTACAGGAAAAGGCTGAAATAGACTGTTTTGAGGGTCTACCAATGAAAGAATGATCCATTTCAAGGGATGTATGACTGGAATCCTGTGAAATGGATCTAATATAACTTGTACAAACTGAAACTAACAACTAAATATGCAGGAAAGGTGGAAAATTGACTGTGCACAGTGAGTTGGCAAAGGAAGAGGGAAGAAAGTTGACCCTAGGGTATAGCAGTGAGCAAACTGCCTTAACAAGAGACACATTTCTGAATTGCAATAGTTGAACATTGATAAATGAATGGTGGAAAGTCAAAAACCAAGTCTTGGAAGTGATAGGAAACCCTAAAAACCAAAAGCCCTAGTTTTAAGCCAAATTAGTGAGGGTTTTGTAGTTGGGCATGTTGTGAGAATTCTTGTAGACTAAAAGTGTGAAAATATTTGATTTGGGAGTATTTTAGGAGACTGTTGAGAGTTTCAAGGCCAGGAGACAAATTTGAAGAGGGGTTGCTTTGTTAAATAGGGCTAATTAGGCCTAAATTTAAGGAAACAGCAGGGCTAGAAGTAGGAAAGTCTGAAACAAGTGGTGCAAGTGGGTTGATATGTTATTAACCATCATGAAACACACCTGATACAATCATTTAGTTGGAGGTTAGAGTGCAAAGTTTGAGGGAAAAGACAATAATCCATCGCCAAAGGCCTAATAGGGCTAATAGGACTGGTTGAGCAGCAAAAAGGGAGTTTTGTACAAAATGGAGGGTTAGGGCTTGAAACCCATTTGAATCAAGTTCATTTAAGGTCTGGTGAATTCATCTCAGTGATTGAAAGCCACAAGGGGAGGCAGAACATCCTTAGTTGCAAGGTGGAGACCCTATTTCCAAGTTGGAGACTAGTTGATAAATTGAAGGACAAAGCTTGTTAATCTTTAACTCTTTGTGGAATTTTTGAGATCCCTGAATCTCTGCATTTTACAAAGGTACTTGAAGTCATTACGTGAAGTTTTTCTGCTCCTACAAATTTGAAGGATACAGGTGCCAGGGGGTGGAAGGACATTAGAGCTCAGCCATTAAGTAGTAGCATTCAATAGATGGCAACCCATAGATGCCTTGGATGTTGTGAATCATACCTTTAAGTTTTATTGATCTTGGGAGTGCAAAAGTAACATGTCGGGCCACTACTAGATTTTTGTTGTTAAGGAATGGTCATATGGGGACAATAGTCTATAGATGGTGGTCCACTTAGGTAGGCCTGCAATGATCTCCCTAACTAAGTTTTGGTGCTAGGAAACTTTGGAATTCAGAAAAGGGAAAACCCTCCTATGAAGTTCACAATGCGAGATGGCATGGGTGCTTTTCCATCAGATAGTGGCAATGAGTTGATGGATCTCCAAGGATAGTCACCTACTTGGATGGGCCCACATGAATATTTTAAAGTTGATGTTTTTCCTAGAAGACATTCAAGTCTGGAATGACACAAAGGGTGTGAAATCTAAATTGCAGGATGCTAGGATGACTCCATCATTAAACAATGGGGATGGGGTGATGACAAGCCACATGAAGAAACCTGTAATACATTTGGACTTAGTCAATTTTCAATAAGTGTGAGGTTCGGCTCCTTCACGGTGAAAATATAAGCGGAGCCCACAATGTGGGAGGATGTAAAGGTTCAGTCGCTTGTAAAGTGACGATGAGGTAAGGGCCACCCAGAGGTGGAGTCCCACATAGGGACTCCCATGAAATGTTGTTAACTTAGCCATTTATCAAATGATTTTTAAACATTGAAGATGGCAAGGGGAATGAGGCAGACCACACTAGCATCTCCGTCATTTCAAGAATGGCCAGAGTGGAATGAGATCTTGCACATGCATGAATACATAGTTTTAGCCAGAGGTGAGGAATTTCAAAAGTGCTAGGTAGATAGCCAATGTGAGGCCAAAAGCTTGAGAGTGTTTGGTGGGATGCCACAGTGAAGTAGGGTTGGATTTTTGAAGAATTTAACATTTATAAAACCCTAACTTGTAAAGAAAATGTTTCTTAAAAGTTTAAGCGCAATCTTACCTATAAACAGTGTAGAAATCCAAAGAAAACTTGGCTCGAATCTATTGTGGGATCTCGTACAGGTGGGAGCTCCTTGTTTTCCCCTCTCAAAATTCAAATTGTGGGGTGAAAATGATAGGTGAGACACCTTTATTTATAGAAATTTTAGCCATTAATGCATGCATTAAATTCCCAATACGACGGTAGATTGGTTGGTATGGTGCAAAAACCCAAGTTGGCGTAGTTGTTTGGTCAAGACCCAAGTGGCGGAGGTCGATGCGGGACCCACCATGTAGGAAGATTCCAAGAGTTGGCCGCTAGATAGAGTCATAAATATAGAGGCATTCTGCAAGAGGAGGCATGCAAATGCAGGTCTACGAGGCTAGATGGATGCTACAGAGAAAGGATAAGGGAAACCTATAGGCTCAGATCTACAAAGGTAAAAGACTTAGCAAATTTTGGGTAGGTGATTTTGGTCAAGTGGAAATTGATGACTTTACTACATGTGACCAACATAAGCTAAGAAATAGGGGCATGCAAAATGAGTCAAAAGGGAAGATGACCCAACAAAAATGAGAATAGAAAGAGAGGGTCCTCAGTTCAAATGGGGCATGTGTGATATAGGCACGATAGTTTTCTCCATGATTCTCTTGTGTTTTGATCTTGTCTTTACCATAAATTTTGGATCACCAATGGCTGATTTGTGTTGAGATCTGTAGTGTTTAAAGTTTCTAATTGACTCAAATCTAGGTAGAAGAGACACTCTAAGTCTATTCGGACTAATGATGATAATGGGAGATGAAAAGGTGGATGATGTGGGAAGTGATCTTTGCAATTTTTTTGGGACAACACTTTTGACTTAAGTTTTATGTTTTGATGTTTGGATAAAGGATGTTTATGAACTTGGAAATCTTCAATGTAGACTCATGACCTTCAAAATAACCTAGTTCAAAGATGATAACTAATTTAACCAAGTGCATGGAAAAGGATTCATTTCACATACAAAGTAGCTAAGTTAGGGGTTGGTTTCATAGATGTTTAAGTCAAAAAGTGTTGGTGTATTCAAAATTTTTACAAATTTTGGTGAAGTGAAGGATGAGATTTGATTAAGTGGTGGATGAAATTTTTGACCCAATGTTGACCTAGAGTGAACCTTTGTTTTGCAAGACCAAGGTAGTGATAAAAATGCTATACATCTAAAGTGTTCAAATCCAAAAGACCAATGTTTGACTTAAATGAGG